>JAJOOO010016723.1:0-13707 GCA_029582685.1 Solanum piurae | reverse complement strand
TGTAAATACTTGAGAAATTATCTCACTTAAAGTTAAGACTAAAATAAATTCGACCTAATTATTTCATGTCATTGTGTGGTGAGATTTAGATAGAGAATTCAATGACATGACTTTGTTGATCTAGAACTTGATCCGAATGTTGGTTGATGCGAAATTTTGAAAAACATTTATATTGGAAAAAGATTATAGTCTTTCTTTGATCCAATTGTGCCTTTAAAGCCTACCAAATGACAAGTTATTCGTAAATATTCCATTTCAAGCCTGTAACTTTTTTATTTGAATAACAACATCTTAGCATATATCTTTTCGAGTGCATAACTCACTATCCATTGTTCCCACTTCCTTGATCGCACTATCAATTATCTATACAGTGCCAAAATTTTGTGTTGGGTAGCAAAGTGAAAAGGTCCAATATGTGAAAGACCAAAAAATACACAGATAAAGAAAAGCTAGAAAAAATGAAAAAAATAACTCCAACAAAAAAGAGGAAAAATGAGAAGAAAAAAGAAGAATTTTTTTTTAAGAGAAACTTCCATTAAAATAAAGGTCAAATGCAAAAATGAAAAGCATTTTAGAGAATAATGCAATTTTTAAGGAGGAAATAGTGTCTTTATCCCAAATAAATATCTTACCTTTCCCTAAGCCTACATTACAAGCAAATGACAAATTCTATTTGATCATATTTTTTGTGTTCTCACATTAGTGGATACTTACATGAGGGCTAAACATATGGTATCTCAATCTCATGCATTGAACTCCTTTATGAGTGTGAGTGCCTTTCAAAATGTCCTATGGTCTAAAATATTCTATAGCGTGTGAAGAAAGACTTTATTTGTGGTAAGGGCACTTGAACCACGAGGATATGAATAATTCTAACCCCTTAATTTATGCGAGATGAACTGGTCTTGTACATACTTAAGTATGTTTGAGGTAACATTTAAAACTCTAGGTATTACTCAAAAATGACCTCAAATTTGTCTGAAAGTGGTTGAAGATGATTCATATGAATGATACTAATTTTTGGTACCAACTAAAGTCAAAATATTCTCAGCCATGAATTGATTTCTTTCTCTTCATCCTGTAGTACTCTTTTTTAAAAATGTCTGTTGTAGATAAAAAAAGAGAGAAAAAAATCTTTGATATATGAACTACGTTTGACCTGATTCTTGCTATACATGATACGTAGGCAGTCTTATAATGGGGCTTGGTCTCACAAAATAAAATTTTATGTCCTAAAAAGATCAAAACTGTGGTAATTTATTTTATTTTTAAAAAAAATCACCCCAAAAAATAATAAATCCAAAAGAGTTTCAAATATCCTCAATTTAAAAAAACTGCGACATATTTTTATTTTTAAAATATCACTCTCATTCCTAGGGAACAAACACTCTAGTTGCATTTTGACCTTAGAGAACAAACACCCTAGAGTCATCATTTTTCATTTCTAGGTAACAAACACCCTTATTGCATTATGACCGTAGGGAACAAACACCCTAGATGCACCTTAGGGAACAAACAACCTATCATCTTTCATTTCTAGGAAACAAACACCCTAGTTGCATTTTAACCTTAGGGAACAAACACCCTAAAGGTATTTTATGGAACTTACACCCTATCATCTTTCATTTCTAGGAACAAACACCCTAATTGCATATTGTCTTACATTTTTATTTTGGTACAAATATTTATCATTCATGCTAATAACACATACAAAAAATATTTTTGCAAATTGGGCTAAATTTTTTTATTTTTTATTGTGGTGATTCTAAATAATGATTGCGTTTAGCAAGATATTTCTAAGTAATGAGATTTAATTTAGCAGGATCCTCCTACATAATGATATTTAGTTTAGCAGGACCTCCTGGACGATGAGTTTAGTAGGAACCTCCTACATAATGAGATTTAGATTAGCAGGATCATCCTATATAATAAGATTTAGATAGCAGGACCCTCCTACTTAATGGGACTAGCAGGACCCTCATGTACAATGAGATTAGCTTCTACTTAATAGGATTTAGATTACTAGGACTGTCCTACATAATGAGAATAGCAAGACACTCCTGGAAAATGGGAAGGAGATTTAATTTAGAAGGATCCTCCTACATAATGGGATTAGCAAAAACCTCCAACAAAATAGGACTAGAAGGACCCTCCTGGAAAATGAGATTAGCAAGACTCTCCTACATAATGAGATTTAGTTTAGCAGGACCCTCTTATATAATGAGATTTAGATTAACACATGATTAGCTGGATCCTCATACATAATGAGATTTAGATTAGCAGGACCCTCGTACATAATGAGACTATTAGGACCACCTTGGACAATGGGATTAGAAGGACCACCTTGGACAATGGGATTAGCAGGACCCTCCTATATAATGAGATTTAGTTATTTCTCCTAGGATAAATAATTCCTAGTCTGAGACCGTTGCTTTTTATTTTCTACTAGGATAAAAATTTCCTAGTATTAGACCCTTATTTTTTATTTTATCCTAGGATAAACACTTCCTAGTCTGATATCGTTATTTTTTTAGTTTCTCCTAGGATAAACACTTCCTAGTTTGAGATCGTTATTTTTTATTTTCTCATAGGATAAACACTTCTTAGTCTAAGATCGTTATTTTTTATTTTCTCCTGGGATAAACACTTCCTAGCATGAGATTGTTATTTTTTATTTTCTCCTAGGATAAACACTTCCTAGTCTGAGTTGTTATTTTTTATTTTCTCCTAAGATAAACAATTCCTAGTCTGAGATCGTTATTTTTAACTTTCTCCTAGGATAAATAGTTTTTAGTTTGAGATTTTTTTTTCTCTTAGGATAAAAACTTTCTAGTCTGAGACGTTATTTATTATTTTTATCCTAGGATAAAAACTTCCTAGTCTGAGACCATTATTTTTTTAATTTTCTCCTAGGTCCTAGTCTGAGACAGTTTTATTTTCTCCTAGAATAAACACTTCCTGAGACGTTATTTTTATTTTTCTTCTAGGTTAAACACTTCCTAGTGTGAGACTGTTATTTTTTATTTACTCCTAGGATAAACACTTCCTAGTCCGATATATTTATTTTTTATTTTCTCCTAGGATAAATAATTCCTAGTCTCAGACTTTTATTTTTTATTTTCTCTTGGGATAAACAGTTTCTAGTTTGAGATTGTTGTTTTTTTTTATTTTCTCCTAGTTTAAGCACTTCCTAGTTTGAGACCGCTATTTTTTATTTTATCCTAGAATAAACAGTTCCTACTGAGATCCTTATTTTTTATTTTCTTCAAGGCAAAACACTTCCTAGTCTGAGCCGTTATTTTTTATTTTCTCCTAGGATAATCACTTTCTAGTCTGAAACGTTATTTTTTTTATTTTCTCCTAGAATAAAAACTTCCTAATTTGAGATCGTTATTTTTTATTTTTTCCTAGGATAAGAACTTTCTAGTCTGAGACGTTATTTTTAATTTTCACCTAGGGTAATCATTTCTTAGTGTGAGACGTTATTTTTAATGTTCTCCTAGGATAAACACTTCCTAGTTTGAAACTTTTATTTTTCATTTTCTCCCAGGATAAACATTTTCTAGTCTGAGACGTTATTAATTATTTTCTCCTAGGATAAACACTTTCTAGTCTGAGTTCATTTTAAAAAAAATCATATTTGCTAATAACTCACAAAAAATTTCTAGTGAAAACTGGGGCAATTTTTTTGTTTGTGTTGATTTGCAGGTTTCTTCAAGCGAAACAAGGATTTGAAATTCAATAAAAAAGTTTCAACTCTTTTCAGAATGATCAATCCCCATGAGAGCTAAAATTAGCTTCTACAATTCATGTAGCAGCCTGACTTCGTGACATTTGCTTCTATTCAACTAATGATCAAGAAAACATGTAGGCATTCAAGATCATTTTCAAATTGTCATTTTGAAGAGTGTCAAAAGCTCACTCTAAGAGGAAAGTTATCGAATTCAATTCAAGAACAAGATACTCACCAAAAAATCAATGTGATACATGAAAGTCAAGACACAAATGAAGACTCAAGAGAAGGTGCATAGATAGGAGCTTGTACTTTTATTTTCTTTTTGATCATTAGCTTTAATTTTATGTAAGGATAAGAGCCGCAGCCTGGAACCACACTTAACTTTCAACTCATCACTTCATCTCCTTCGAACTACTGGTGACCTGAATCCTTTATAATATAGGATATGTAGGATTTCCAAAACAAAGATTCGATCGCATATTTTTCCTTAAAATACAAGTCCGGTAAAAACTTGTCACGTTATCTACTTCTTTGTGTGAAAACTCTTAATGTTTCCAGTCAAAGAGGGGCAAACTATAGACATGTATTTTTTTACCAAATCTAAGATTTCATATTATTATAAGTGCTTAAATATTTATTATAAATTTAAATTAGATATTGCAATTTTATTAAGTTTATTTTAAAAGATTTGAAAAAATAGCATCACATTTTGAGGTAAGTTTTTTTTTCAATTGTTTAAAAAAAAAAAAATTACAAAAAATATATATTTTCTTTTAATTTAGAGTTTTATATATAAGCTTTTGTTGCTTAAGTATATTTTTAGACTAGCTATTTGACTTTTCTTATATTATTACTAGGTAAATTACCCGTACTTCGCATGGGATTGAACTGTTTTTTTAAGCTTACATATGATCATTCAGTAATATTCGTATTTCTGATACATACACTACATTGTTAAGAATATTTTATCTTAAAGCAAATCGTTCCTGCGAAATCTTAAAGTGCTATATTTTTTTAATTTTTGTTTTTGTTATACAAAAAATATGAGTAATAGAGAGATTTTAAGTATAAGAGAGAAGTCTAAGAAAATCTCCATGGAAATAGTTGGTCAGAAGTAATGAAATTTTCTAAATTCCAAGAAGTTATAAAGAACAACATCAGACGTTGAAAAGAGACCAAAAAGCCTCGAACAACAACACTCCCAGGTAAAGTGGAACATCATGTCCATACAAGAACATATTAACTAAACTAAAATGAAGGACGTTCGGCTCCTTTCTTATGAACCTCCATCAATCTCTTTTTTATTATAGTATGTCGTATCATGTATATGTTAAAAATGACTCTAAAATTGTTAGTATCATAAATGTTTTTCGTCATTGTCTCAGAATAGTCATTACTATTGCTTAGGTTTCATATCACCGGCCCCAACTTATTTGGAATTGAACCATAGTTATTGCTATGGTTATAATATGTAGTTACAATGAATTAATGGAATTATCAACCAAGCAGTAGGTGATATCTGAATGAAACTGTTCACAACTGGATAATCTAAACCAAAATTTAGACAAATAACATATTAACATCTCACAACATAATTTTTTGAGCACTTGAACTCACAAATATCCACAAATAATAATAAAGACGACCTTACTTTCCTAACAATAAAGAAGAAGAAGGCATGTTGCTTAACATATTTTTCAAAAAGATAGTCTCTCGGGTTGTATCAAAGTTTGCAGTTCACAAATTTAATTGAATGAAGCAAAAAGAAAGAGTTATTACTTCTTTATAAAAAAACAAAAAATTTAATCAAAAGAAAGAGTTATCACTACAAAAAAATGATATTTAATGACAATTAGTAGCTTAATTGTCGCTAAATATATATTTTCAGAGGCAATTGGTAGTCTGTATAAATGTCCCTAAAGTCTATAGCAACATTGAATCTAATGACAATTAATTAATGTCGGTAAATGCTCTAGCACTCTTTGTTAATGTACATATTTATTGTCGATAAAAAATATTTTTATCATAGTGTATTTTGGACATTTGTTAGTTTCAAGAAAACTTGATCTCTTATTATGCTAAAAAAGAAGAGATGAAAAATATGGCGAATTAGTTAACTTGCGATAAAAGAAGTTGACTAATTGTCTCTTTACTAATATTCTAGGAAGAGTGCAATGGCATACAAAATGTTTGTATCTAAGAAAAAGCAATCAAAATAATATACTAACTGTGGCAAGCAAGAGAGCGATATGTTTGGTTATGTTAAGAAACTTCATCATTCATTCCGTATGAGTTATCACATATTTGTTTTTGTGTGCAATCAAATATAGCACAACCCACAAGTAATTTTCCAAAAAGTATATGAAGAAACCTGTAGAAAGGGACAAAAGAGAAGATAAATTTTCAATCATCCTCATTGAAATTTTTAACAGATTTTAAAAAAAGTCACCAAAATAGTGAAAAGAAATTGCAATAGATACATAAATCATTATGACTTACAGTAAAAGATTGAGTTTCATAAAATAAGAGGAAGAAAACTTTGAAGAATGAAACACACTTCATAAGAAGCTTAATTAATGTATTTGAATTAGACTCCCCAATAGCTAAAAAACCTAAAAATAATAGTGGCAGATATAAAAGTTTTGTTTACTAAAGAACCAAATGTAATGAATTCAACCATTTCAGCAGCGTTATGAATTGTGCACTGAGAGGTGCAAGAGTAGTAATGTCGCATTGCAATTAAAATCAATTTTTTTATTTATATGAAGAAACCTGTAGAAAGAGACAAAAGAGAAGATCAATTTTCATCATCCTTGCTGAAATTTTTAACAAAGTTGACAAATAGTCACCACAATAGGAAAAAGAAATTGTCATAGTTACATGAATCACTATGACTTATAGTAAAGATTAAGCTCTATTAAATAGGAGGAAGAAAATTTTGAGGAATGAAACAAACTTCATAAGAAGCTTAATTAATATATTTGAATTCGACTACCCTATAGCGGGAAAAAAACCCTACAAATAATTGTGGCAGTAAATTGCTCTATTTATAGACACAAAGAGCAGTGCGAACAACTGATTATTGTGCCTTATCGGAAAGGTCACAACTCTTAGGAAAAGTTACAACCGTTCGGAAAGGTCACAACCTTTCATAAAAGTTACAATTTTCCATTAAAGTCACAACTCTTCATAAAAGTCACAATTTTTCATAAAAGTTGCAACTTTTCATAAAAGTTACAACTTTTCGTAAAATCACAACTTTTCATGAAAGGGAAGGCTAGTTTTGGAAATAAATAAATAAAAAGGGAATTCTGGTTTATGGTGGCACCACGTAGCGGGTCTAAGGTTCTCTTTTATATATATATATGATTAATTCAAAATAGTTAGTTATATTTCTATTATTATAGTTTTTATATATACTTTATTTATTTATTTTTTAAAAGAAAAGTAGAATAATTAATCCTAATTAAACTACCCCACTATACCTAGACTACCCATTACCTATCTGATTACCTCACTAAAAAACACCCTCATATATCCTTCAACAACCCACCTCTATCTGTCACGACCCAAAACGAGTCATGAGTGGCACCCACACTTAACCTACAAGATGGGCGAACCAACGAATCAAAACCCCACATTTATTAATCGTTAAACTTACGAAATATAAACCATAATGCGGAAGCTCAATCTTATTAATGTAAGCAACACAAATCCACTAAAGTCTACTATATGTCATTCCCAAAGCCTGAAAGTCATCACATCAAGGACATCTAATATCCAAATACTAAGTATAAGAGTATCAAAGACAGCAAAATAAATACACAAATAGTTTATATCCGAAAACTAAGGACATCTTGCCATAACAGAGAGAATCCAATACGAGCTAGAAGGAATAGCTCACCCTGAAATTTGATATGCTGGAGACTTGCTAGAGCTGAGGGCGAGTCGAAGCAGCTAGTACACTCGCTGCACTCCACAAGAGAAAACGAAGAGAAACACAAGTAGGGATCAACACAAGGCAACATGTACTGAGTAGATATCATCGGCCGACTCAAAATAGAAACCAATATGGATAAAGTAAATGATATGAAATTAACTATAACACTTAGCAAGTGGCAAGCAACAAACAACATGAACCAGTGACAACAACACTAAAGTAAGTACACAATCCGTCAACAATATCAAGATCACACATGAGAACTCATGCCTCCAAACCAAGCTATTTTGAAAATTGAGTTCTTTGAGATTGAGTACATTACGTTGTTTATATATATGTTTTCCTTTAATGTTACCGTGCTGAAACTTAAAACCCTATCCAATAACATCATATCAGCTCGTGGTACCCGATCCCATAATACCGTGTCGGAACGTGACACTTGATCCAATAATATTGTGTCGGCTCGTGGCACCCAATCCAAATATATTGTTAATTTATCATTTAATATCACCACTTTTCACTTAATTAACAATATTTCATCAAGCCTTCTTTCTTCAAGACATCACTTTGATAGAGAAGGTTCAAGATTATAAATTTCATGATCTCAGGATTTCACACCAATCAAAAACAACACATAGATTATTCAAACCACACAACCAAGTACATAGAGAAATTTATAATATCACTCAATGACCATCAATAACTATTAAGAGCCTATATATCACATAGAATAAACCATAACCTACCTCCACCGAAGATTTGAAGTCAGGCAAGCTACTTCACCAATGATATTCCTTTCTTCAATGTCTCAGATGATTTCCAATCTATCAAGTATGAATAATTCATAAGTAAACAAGTCCATGGACACCCATATTACTATATGTTTAGCATATATCCAATAACTCACCCAAATCTATAATTAATTACCTAAAGCTCAAGTCTAAGGGTAAGTCCCAATACCTTCAATTATCATAACTTTGATGGTATTCATATAATACAATACATCTAATATTTAATTACCAATCTCAATATATAAAAACATGGTTTATAATATGATAATAAAATTATATATAATGTTTAAACTCGAAGCCACTGGTACGAAAACAGTGGCAAGGACGATGGACTAAATTGTCAAAGTCCTTCTGTTTTCAAACATAACATTCAACTACCCATTTTCTCAAATATTTCATAATTCATTAGCACCTCACTAGATAATAATTGAAGTCATCAAATTTGTCTCCCAAAGTCAACCAACAATCACGTTGCCTACCTTAAATTCATATCCAACCATATTATTATAATAGACAAAAGACATAAAATCACCATTAAAGTTGTTCCAACTTTTCAAAAAGACACCTTAACTTTGCGGGCGTTCTATTAGCCCACAAAAGTATTACATACCTTTGTAAATAGATCATTTTGACCCATTGTCTCATCAGTAAAGTTGCGCGTGATTTTCACCCCTTTTGATTTTATTGCCACACTGTCAACATCAACACTCTATGGTCTCTCCTTCCTCAAGAGGTGAAGAACAATGATACTACCAATAAGGGTACTGCTCGATTGATTGAGATTACCCAACTTGGGTACTTCAAGATTTAGGCAAAGGTGTTTTGCCTACAGGATAACCTGTTGTTGTGAAGGCTAAGTTGGTGTTGAAGAACGCAGAGAAGAAGATTAAAGAAAATGGTGGAGCAGTTGTTCTTACCGCTTAGATTTGAATTGTTAGTTACTTTTTTTAAGTTAAAGTTACTGTTTTTGATTAATTAATGGAGATTTGAACTTGATATTACTTGTTTGAAATTCTTTTGAGATGTTTCAATTTAATGAGTTATTTCCTGTTAAAGCATCTATTATAGATAGTATGTTGTGATTCTATTTTTGAATAATGATGTTTTCCCAAGTTTGTGTTAATGATATTTGCTCGTGCTAGTGTTTACGTGCTCTGCCATTAACTAAGTTCAATACATTTGAGGCAATTGTAGCCCAATTTGGAAAAGATGATGAATATAGAAGATGAGGTAAATAATTAATAAAGAAAATAATTGAAACGTGGCACTTTTCAATTGGTTTTTGACAGCAAAAAAGGACCTTCACGCGCGTAATGTGCGTGGTCACAAACATAGTGAGAAAATGAGTCAAAATGGTCCTTTTACAAAGATATTCAATACTTTTGTGGGGAAATAGGACTCCCGCAAAGTTAAGGTATTTTTTTGAAAATTCGGGATAACTTTAATGGTGACTTTATGGCTTTAATCTATTATAATATTATAAGTATACATGGCTATCTATTCCATTATAACTAATGAAAATAAGATGAGTTTGGATAACAGTCACCTGAAGCCGCCATTGACCTTCTCTGCTATTGTGTTGCTGTAGTTTTTGAGTTAATATCTTAACGTAGGAACCCTAATTGTTATTAATTCAGTTTTTTCATATGGGTCAAGGGACAGTGTATTAAATAAATTATGGCTTGACCCATTAACCACCAATTAATAAAAACTAATTATTTAATAAATATCCATCAACTAAATAACTGTAGTTAAATATATAGCTTAAAATTCCCATTTAGAATCTATTAGAAGAGTCTTTTAAGAAATAAAAAGTTGTAGTACCTAAAATGACCAAATGGGTCATTACATTAGATACCGATTTACCCATCGTTCGTCCTCAAATGATCAAAATATGACGAGGGTAAGAAAGGGTACGTGAATCGATAAAAAGTGTTGATATCTTTCATGCATATATATCAGCCTCCTCACTCTCACAAGTGGACTCTTCAACCGACCGATTCTTCCACTGAGCCTTGATAGATGCAATCTCCTTTGGTCGCAACTTGCGGACCTCCCTATGTAGAATAGCTATAGACTCTTCCTCAAAAGATAGATTCTCATTAAGAAGGACTGAATCCCAGTGAATAATATAGTTCCATGACCATGCTATTCCTTCAACATAGCCACATAAAAAACCGAGTGTACTTTTGACACTCTAGAGGCAAAACCAAATAATAAGTCACCTCTCCCACACAGTTAAGCACTTCAAACAACCCAATATACCTCAAACTGAGCTTAGCTCACTTACCAAACCTTACCAGGCCCTTCATGGGTGAAACCTTCAGCAACTCCTACTCTCCTTCCATAGATTTCTTGTCCCTAACCTTCCGATCTGCATACTCCTTCTGCCTGCTCTAAGCTGAATGAATTTTACCTTCTCTAATGATTCCCTCAAAAGATCAGTACCTCAAGGTGTTATGGCCCGAGTCTACACCCTGGACATGGCCAACACTCAAGAAACATTGTTTGTCCCCAAGCGAACCCTTTTTCTGGCTCACTACAAGCGGAAGACTAACTTAAGCATGCAAAAGCTTAAAAATTGAATTGAATTAAATAAACTCAACTTTAAAATAATCTGAACAATACTCAATAGATAACTTAGAGTTTCTAAAAATAACTCAAGGACGATACATACTGAAAACTACTCAACTTTGTCTATCTATGAAGACTCTACTATGACAGAAGTATATATGAAAAAACCCACGACATCTCAAAACTACTAACTGTAAGATAAATGTGAAGTCCTTCGGAATGTAAGAAGGTTCACAAAAGATGACTGTAAGATCCCATGAACTCAACGAAACGCCTGTTGATGATCCTGAATACATGCATCTGCATCATGAAATGATGCAGGCCAAATTTCCTAGTACATGGAATGTATGAGCATTTAATGGGAATTCTAAAGAATAAACATAAGCTTGAACTGATGGAGAAGAACATACTTACCTTTTCTCAACTCACTCAACTTAACTCAATCCAACTCAACTCAAAGAAACATAGTTCAACTCAACTCAGAGAAAATAGGGCTCAACTCACTGGCAAGATATTCAACTCAGTGAAATAAGACTCAACTCAATAATGAGATACTCGACTCTGTGAAATAAGGCTCGACTTAATAATGAGAATTAGGGCTCAACTCAACAATAAGATACTCAACTCTGTATACTCAACTCTGGATACTCAATTCTGTATACTCAACTCAATATAATGCAACAATAAAGACGCAATATATGGAATACTTTTAAAATAGTAGATATTAACCCACACTGTGTGAGTTTCTCTAACCGACAACCATCATTATGAGCTATGTGATGATACATCGTCTAACCCACACTGCCAGAGCCGTCCTATACTTTGCTGGGGTATAGAACCTACTACTAAGTTGATCCACTAGTCTATGCTAAAAGCATTAGGGAATCATCTAAAAATTATGACTCTTTCTACCCACACATGGTTTATGGGGCTGTGAGTTGTATGAACTCTCCCCCATATCGGTGCTCAATACTACTCCCAAAATATACTTAGCTCATTATGTTTTAAAGAAAACATTTCCTCTTTCTGTGGTTTGAGATTATTACTAAAAAATCTTTCTCTTAAAAGAGATGGTACTTAAAGCTGCTCATGAACTCTTTTGCAAATCAGTGTTTCCTCTCATCTTAAATGTGAAAACATTTACTCTGGAATATTTAGTTCCCATATATCATTTTAAAGAAAATGAACTCAACTCTACTCTTTCTCAAACTCAACTTCTCACGTCTTAAAACAAGTTTAGATTTTTTTTGTAAAATACTTCTCAAAATAAGGTTCACGCCGAATTATGGACGTGCACGACTCAATTTAAGGTTTTCAATAACCATACATAGAACTCAATACTCAGAACTCAACAACTCAAAACTCAAGAACTTCAATGATACTACTCATCTCAAGAATGTTCAACTCATAGGGTTCATGCGGAATTATGGGCATGAACGAATCAACTCGAGGTTCTACATAACAATATGGAACTCGTGTATACGACTATTCTTATTCTCATACTTACTTCCTCAAAACCTAACTCAAATTCGATAGTTGATGTCAAAGGATTCACAATTGAACTTCTCGTGATGATAATATAGACTTATGAATACATTCTCCTCATTCTCATACTCACTTGCTCGAGTCTTGAAACAAGTTAATAAAAATTGTAGAAGACTTCTCAAAAGAGACTCAAAGGGAATTTCTCAAAATATTCGAAAGAACTCTCATGACTTCACTCTTAATTCTACCTTGAAATTAAATTATAAATTCAAGGTTATGATTCATGTTAAGAATGATTTCTAGGTGTTTAGAAGTAGTTTAGACTGATTAGAATCAAAAGGGAGTGAAAAAGAGTGGGGGTCGGTGATCCTGGCGCACTGCTGGCGCGGGGCACCAACCCCTAAACTTCAGATGCACTATCTTGGTGCACTGATGGGGTGCCGCCCCAGCTCCCCTGGCATATCTAGGGCGGGCCGCCTTAGCCCCTCCGCAGAACTGTCTAACGAATTTTCTTCTTCGATTCTTAGCACTAATTCACCTATAATCGAATGGTTTCTTCCCAACTAATTTATATTCGAATACCCAACATAAGTACACCAGAATCTAGTCAAACAACCCTTAAATTTAAAGGATTTATCTCAAGAACTTATCAAACATATTCTAATTCAAGAACAAAAGTAAAACTTAAAAAACATTCATCAAAAACTTAAATCTTTCAATCTTTATAGACGAATTCGAATATGTAAATCATGATTGGCGTGTAAGTGAACGAACCCAACACTATGGAAACTTACATACCTCTTAGGGATCAAACCCTTGGCGAAAATCCACAACGAAACTCAAGAATCTCAACGAACGCTTTGATCCTTCCCTCTTTTCTCCTTTTTTCTCTTCTTTTCTCTTCTTGAACTCTCTTATAAAACCCTATGCGTTTATTAGGATTATAAAACTGAATAAAATCAGTTTAGACCTCTAAAATCATACTAAAAACAATTTAAATCTGATTGGGTAAGGAAAAGACCAAAATACCCCTCACCTTTTCGGGTAACTTTCCTTGACTGGACAAGCATATTTCAAACGAGCATATCTCACTCATCCAAACTTAAAACTTAGTAAACTTGGTGGCGTTGGAAAGATAATGAAAATACATTTCAATTGATATCTTATGGGCCATCTAACTC
>JAJOOO010016722.1:0-10054 GCA_029582685.1 Solanum piurae | reverse complement strand
ATACCTAACTTATCACTTTGCATGTAATACACTAGAAAAGGATTACTATTATTAGGATTACTGCGTTATGAGCTTATGGGGAACACATTCCTAGTTACTTTTAATAATCTGAATATAAATAAATACTTAGTTCAAAACTATCTTTTATTTTTTTTATTTTATTTCAATTTAAATCCCCCCATTTTTATATAATGACTATCGAGTTAAATATTTGCTATTGATAATATTCTTCCATATTCTCTGTGGGATCGACCTCGACTCATAGTTGGGTAAATATATTGCATACGATCGTTTATATTTCTTTTCAAGAAGTATATTTGAACGTTATCAATTAGCTACGCTAAAAAAACTATATGATATTAAACAAAAATAAAAAAAACTTGAAACAAAATTAAAAACCGAAATAGAAAAATTCAAAGAAAAATTACAAATTGAAGAAGAACCAGAAATAAGTATTGATGATATAAATGAAGAGGACCAATTAGAGAAAAGTTCAGATATAAGTGAAACATATACAGAAATGATAGCAAATATTGAAGAAAAAGACATTGAAATAAATGCAGGAGATGTTGAAAAAGAAAATAAAGACGAACAAACTAGCACATCAGGAGTTAAAAATCCAAAAACATTAAACCCACCATATTATACGGTTAGTTATGAACAATCTGACAGAGAAAATAGTATATGGAATAAAAGATTAAATAGAAAATGAACACCGACTCCAACAACTACACAAAATAGTAATTTCCTAGACCTAGACTATGTAACTGACATGAATAAAACAATTAAACTATGGATAGGATACAAATCAAAACAATTGATAGATAATAAAATCGGTATGCCTGAAGTACCAGGATACATAGAAAGAACTTTTGTAGAAACAGTCAAACTATGGTTACAAAACCTAACAGAAGAAAGCATAAATACATTAAGAAGTAATAAAAGCATAGATGGTAAAATAGCAACAACACCAATAGATATATTAACTAAATATGAAATAGCCATACGAAACGAGTTTAGTAGTACAACTACAGAAACAGAAGAACAAAATAAAGAAAAACAACTAAACAGGAATCTAATGCTAAAATTAGCAATTTGTAATATGTGTTATATAGATGAATACACATGCGTCTTTAGGGAGTATTATTATAAAGGAACATATACACCAGAAGAAGCAAAAGAAATAAGAAAATTATATTTTACAAAATTACCAGAACCATTTAGCTCAAAAATAACGAAAGATTGGAAAGAAACAAGACTAGAAGATACTTTAGGAGCAAGAATAAGGTTTTTACAAAAATGGTATTCAGGCATATGTGAAAAATATAGAGAAGAAATAAAAATGGAAAAATCTATAATAAATTTGTTATCATGTTGTAAGGATAAGGTAGCACCCCAATTCGGATGTATTGATAATTACTATAATAAGTATAGAAAACAAAGTAAATACAAAAATATAAATCCCAATATAAATATAAAATGCCTAGAAGAAGGTATTACGTGAAAAATTATAAAAATAAAAGACCATATAAATCAAAGAAGAAAATAACAGAATGTTCATGTTATAACTGTGGTAAATTAGGACATATAGCTAAAGACTGTAAATTACCCAAAAATCCTAAGAAAAAATAAATAGCTGAAATTATAATAAATAATGACGAATATACGCAACTAGAATATATAGATTATGAACTCGACAGTGACGATAGTATATATGAATTATCTGACAATGAAAATAAAGAACTACCAGAAGAGTTAAACAATTTATATAATTATGATGATTGAAAAAGAAGTAAAAATAATAGACAAAGAAGAACATGAAGAATCTTCAGAACAAAAAATTATATTTGATACTAACATATTTGAACAAATAAAAGGCAAAGAACTAGACCTAAGTGTAGAAAAAATATTTAAAGTACCAATTATAAAATATATATTTAAAAGACAGAAAGAAGAATATTATGTGGTAAGTCAAAAAGAGCACATAATAGACTGCAAATATACTAAAGGTAAAGCAAAAATACCAATAATATATAAAAGAATAATAAATAAAGAAATACAAGCAATTCAAGCTAAAGAACCAATAAAATATGTACACTTAGGAGGGATAGAAATATTAATAAAAACATGTTTTAGAGAAGGAATAGATACACCCATAGAAATATATTTAGCAGATGATAGAATAATAGAACCTATAGAGAAAAGCATAATAAGCGCAGTAAAAGGAAATCTAATATACCAAAAATTTAAATTTATAATAAGTGTCAATTATTCAGTAGCAATAAATGATAGAAATATAGATAAATCATTAGTATTATACTGGAAAATGTCAGGAATAGAACTAGACCCAGGAAGTAAAATATTTACAGCAAGATGCAAAAACCTATATGTATTAACAACAAAACATTAAATAACAGTGAAAAATAAAATAAATAGGATAAAATAGAAAATCCATTTGAACAAACTGTCACGGTAATAGATAACAACGAATATAGCTATAAAGAAATTGATATAGAAGAAGAACTAGAAATAGTAAGTGATAGAATAAGTACATCAAAAAGAATAAAAAATTACAGTAATGAGACACCACAAACATCAAGAAAACCTATAGAAATAGAAGAAATAGAACCATACCATTATTATATAACTGGGATAATGGAACAAAGAAAATATATTATAACAATAGATACTGGTCAAGAAGAAAATTATATAACAAGAGAGTTAGTAACAGAAGATGAAATAAACTCTAAAGAACACGAATATTCAGAATTACCAAAAGAATTTAAAACAAAAGAAACAATAGAAAAAGAAATAATTATTGAAGGAATATTAATGATAATAAAATTGAAAATCTACCAAGGAGATAAAAATATCATCCTAGGAATAAAATGGTTAGAAGAAATGAAGTCGTATAACTTAGAAAATACCCAATTAACTATAACCTATAAAAACAAGAAAGTAATAATAAAAAAGCGAATATGAAAATATATATACTTGCAAAAATAATAGTGGAAAAATATTATAACAGATATTATACCCCAATGATAGACACATGAGCAGAAGCTAACATGTGTAAATATAACTGTTTACCGGAAGAAAAATGGGAAAAATTAAAAAACACCAATAGTAGTAACATGATTTAATAATGAAGTAAGTATGATAAACCATAAAACAAGAAATATAAAATTACAAATATGGGATAAAATATTAACCATAGAAGAAATATATAGTTATGAATTCACAAACAAAGATATACTTATAGGAATGCCATTCTTAGAAAAGCTATACCCACATATAATAACAAAAATATACTGGTGGTTTACTACACCATGTAAACAAAAAGTAGGAGCAAAAAGAGTATACAATAAAAATAGAAAACCTACACCATGGATAAAAGGAAGTGAAAAAATTACCCAAAAACTTGAAAATATTAAAACAAATGATCATAAAATAGAATTAATAATATTCTCTTTAGATAAACTAAATATCATTCAAGAACAGCTAGAACCACTATATAGTGAAAATCCCTTAAAAGGATGGGAAAAACACAAGACAAAAGTAAAAATAGAACTAATTGATGAAAATAGTATAATAACCCAAAAACCATTCAAATACAATTTCAATGATCTAAAAGAATTCAAGATGCATATAACAGAATTATTAGAGAATAAATATATACAAGAAAGCAATAGCAAACATACAAGTCCAGCGTTTATAGTAAATAAACATAGTGAACAAAAACGAGGAAAAAGTGGAATGGTCATTGACTATAGAAATCTAAATGCAAAAAGAAAAACATATAATTATCCAATACCAAACAAGATCTTAAATATACGACAAATTCAGGGATGCAATTACTTTAGTAAATTTGATTGTAAATCAGAATTTTACCACCTTAAATTAGAAGAAGAATCTAAAAAGCTAACAGCCTTCACAGTACCCCAATGATTCTATGAATGGAATGTATTACCATTTGGATACAAAAATGCACCAGGAAGATACCAACATTTTATGGACAATTACTTTAATCAATTAGAAAACTGTATAATATACATAGACGATATATTATTATACTCAAGGACACAAGATGAGCATATAAAATTACTAGAAAGATTCATACATATTATCACATACTCAGGACTAAGCCTAAGTAAGAAAAAAGCAGAAATAATGAAAAACCAAAGATGTTGAATATAGGTTTGATGATAATGATCAAAGACAAATAAAAAAGATAAAAGCATTATGCAAAAATCTACCCAAATTATATTTTTCATACGAAAATAAGAAATTCACCTATATAGTAGAATCAGATGCAAGTGAGATAAGTTATGGAGGAGTATTAAAATATAGATATGATAAAGAAAAAATAGAACACCATTGTAGATATTATTCAGGTACATTTACAAATTCGGAAATTAAATGGGAAATAAATAGAAAGGAATTATATTCAATATATAAATGTTTATTAGCCTTTGAACCATATATTGTATATAACAAATTTATTGTGAGAACAGATAATACACAGATAAAATGGTGGATAACAAGAAAGGTACAAGATTCAGTCACAACCAAAGAAATACGGAGACTAGTATTAAATATATTAAATTTTACATTTACAATAGAAATAATCTGTACTAATAAAAATGTTATTGCAGATTACATATCAAGACAAAGCTACTCAAACTGAAGAAAACACAATAGAAGATATACTCAAAGTTACGACTGTACTCTGTAAAAAAATGGAAAATATAGACAAAGAGCTACAAATACTGAAATCAAGTCAGCAGCATGACCATAAACATGCGGAGTTAAGTCAATCGGAAGACTCTAAAATTCAGAGATACAAGGTGACGTTGGGAAACACCTAAAAACTCATAATGATTATTTGTTACATGCAGCTACAGGGAGTACCTCATCTACAAAAGAAGAAAAGAGATATGTTAATACCAATATGAACAAAATATTTGAAAAACCATTTATACCAAGAAACCAAAAAGACCCATTATTCACACCACCACAACTAAATACCTATAAAGACAGCCTAGGACAAGACAAAAAGACCTACAATCATATAACCAGAGCCTATATAGAGAATATCCACAAAATACATACTTTCTTAAACAAAAACCCCAGATCCAAAAATACCAAAAATCCACATGAAGACTATATTACCCAAAACCTACAAGGATATAATAAGCTGATTGCACTACCAAAAACAAGTACAAATCTAGTAGCAACTTGTTATAACTATGGACAACTGAATACAGTATATACCCAAACAGGAGACGAAATAGCAACAATACCGGAGTTACACAAAACATTTATGAACTATAAAAGGATAACAAAAGGAACATTGTTTTACATAAGATTCAATTCGGCACCAGCAGAGATACTTTATGACGAGATTAAACCAATAATACAAGTTATAAAAATTGGGTTAACTAAAGAAATGATTATACCGGAAAAAATAGAAATACAGAATGAAATACAAAAAGTGGAAATACCAGAATTCTATGCAGGAAAACGAATTATTGGAATAGCTACTATTTTAAATGAGTTAACAACCAATTATTTGAACGGAAATTCAGTATGGAATTATTATTCAAGAGAGTAAACTATGATATATTCAAACTCCAGAGAAGTAAGAGCAACATATATGAAAGAAATCAGGCAATGGGTATTAAGCCTACTAAAGCCAGAACAACAGTCGACTACAAGAGCAATACAGAAGAATTTTATTTCACCAGCAATAATGACAATATATTGTAAAACTATAGGACACAGGTATCCATATCACCAATGTTCGAAATGCCAAGGAGAAGACAACGTGATTCCAGACGTCCAGCTGGAGTAAGAAAGCAACAAAAATCGACAAGATAAAAAGCAAAAATAGAAAAAAGATAAAGATAGAATCGTTTGAAAAATATGTAAAGTTGTTTTGGAATTTTGTGAATTATTACTTAGTGGAATTTTAAAGTAAGATAGGATAGAGGACAAATGTAAAAGTAGGAATAGTATAAGTTAGTGGAGTTATAAAGTAGTGACAGATGTAAAATAGGAATAGTATTTCCTCTTATAAATAGAGAGCCATTCGGCATAGCTAAGGCAAGACTTTATCGACGGAAAGCAAAGCCTTCTTGTACAACAAAAATACTCTCAATAAAAAGATAATATTTCTAAGCAATATGGAGCAAAAAGATATCGAACAGGTATATCTATTTATGATTATGCATAGCTAAATCCTTTAATTCCTGCATATCATAGCATGATTAGATAAGTTTATATTAGTTATTATATACTAGAATTATTTGAAGCATGTTTTCCAGTTTGTTAACATGGGGAAAAAAGGAAAAACTTCCAGAACTATGTCATCCTATAGTTGAAACCATAGGCGAGGGAAGCCGTGAGGGGAGTAAACAGAGTTAAGGCGCTGTTTAGGAAGTAATTACCTCTGAAAGTATGATGTTAATAGTGACAAGAAAACATGGTTGAAAATAATCTAGATTATAGTAGGCAATATAAATATTATCGTTATGAAATGGTATGAGGGAATTAATTGAATTAAGAACAGCATGATGATTACCTATTTACATGATGACATGATGGTTTGGGGGGGGGGGTCCTGTAATCCTTTATTCATGATTTAATTTTATCATAATAATTTTCCCTTAGCGGTATTATTCTGATTATTTGTTTCACATTTTCTAACACATATTCTATGTATTATATATCTTGGGTTCTTTGATACATTTCTATATTTTCTTTTACCAGGTTTCCTAATTGGGTTATTTCTTCATTCGTTTCATGCCAATATTGTAAGTATTCGTAATTTATCATTAATCTGAGTCTAATTCTAAATCATTAATATTAAATCTTTCTAGGTCTGAATCATACAATTCTATATCGTACCATGTTTGATTCATTAGTTCTAAGTCGTTATATTCAAATATCTTTTCCCATATTAACCTTCTTAATTCGATAATTTCTATTTCTTTTGCTTCTTCTGGTGTATATGTTCCTTTATAATAATACTCCCTAAAGACGCATGTGTATTCATCTATATAACACATATTACAGATTGCTAATTTTAGCATTAGATTCCTGTTTAGTTGTTTTTCTTTATTTTGTTCTTCTGTTTCTGTAGTTGTACTACTAAACTCGTTTCGTATGGCTATTTCATATTTAGTTAATATATCTATTGGTGTTGTTGCTATTTTACCATCTATGCTTTTATTACTTCTTAATGTATTTATGCTTTCTTCTGTTAGGTTTTGTAACAATAATTTGACTGTTTCTACAAAAGTTCTTTCTATGTATCCTGGTACTTCAGGCATACCGATTTTATTATCTATCAATTGTTTTGAAATGTATCCTATCCATAGTTGAATTGTTTTATTCATGTCAGTTACATAGTCTAGGTCTAGGAAATTACTATTTTGTGTAGTTGTTGGAGTCGGTGTCCATTTTCTATTTAATCTTTTATTCCATATACTATTTTCTTTTGTCAGATTGTTCATAACTAACTGTATAATATGGTGGGTTTAATGTTTTTGGATTTTTAACTCCTGATGTGCTAGTTTGTTCGTCTTTATTTTCTTTTTCAACATCTCCTGCATTTATTTCAATGTTTTTTTCTTCAATATTTGCTATCATTTCTGTATATGTTTCACTTATATCTGAACCTTGTTCTAATTGGTCCTCTTCATTTATATCATCAATACTTATTTCTGATTCTTCTTCAATTTGTAATTTTTCTATTTCGGTTTTTAATTTTGTTTCAAGTGTTTTTTCTTTTTGTTTAATATCATATAGTTTTTTTAGCGTAGATAATTTTTTTCTAAGGCAATTATCTTATCATTTTTCGTTTCTTCTATTTGTTGGATTTCTAGTTTTGTTTGTTGTTTTATTATTTTTATTTCATTTTGTCTGTCTATTTCATCATTTTCTCTTGTTATACGTACCATAGCTGTTAGACTATCTTCTAACCTTAATGACTCCTTTTCTAGCATTAGATTTAAATTATCTCCTATTTTCTTATATGATCTTCCTCGGTTTGAAAATATTATTTTTATTTTTAATCCTTCCTGATTTCGTATATTTTTTCGTCTATAGAAAATTCTTCTTTATTCATTTCAAATTGTGCTTTAATTTATATTTAATTTGTTGTATTTGCATTTGTAATTTAATTATTATTTTTCTTTGTGCTAATATAGCTTTCTGGCATACGCCTGCATATAGGTTATAGTTAAGTCTTTCCTGTTTATATCTTAACTCTTGACGGGTTTTTATCACTGTTCTAATTAATTCTTGTTTATTTCTTTCCATAGCTCTGATACCATTTTGGGGGGTGGGGGGGTCCTGTAATCCTTTATTCATGATTTAATTTTATCATAATAATTTTCCCTTAGCGGTATTATTCTGATTATTTGTTTCACATTTTCTAACACATATTCTATGTATTGTATATCTTGGGTTCTTTGATACATTTCTATATTTTCTTTTACCAGGTTTCCTAATTGGGTTATTTCTTTATTCGTTTCATGCCAATATTGTAAGTATTCGTAATTTATCATTAATCTGAGTCTAATTCTAAATCATTAATATTAAATCTTTCTAGGTCTGAATCATACAATTCTATATCGTACCATGTTTGATTCATTAGTTCTAAGTCGTTATATTCAAATATCTTTTCCCATATTATCCTTCTTAATTCGATAATTTCTATTTCTTTGACTATATGTAAAATTAGAGTTTTATAATTTATTATCATGTCATCATGTAAATAGGTAATCATCATGCTGTTCTTAATTCAATTAATTCCCTCATACCATTTCATAACGATAATATTTATATTGTTTACTATAAACTAGATTATTTTCAACCATGTTTTCTTGTCACTATTAATATCGTACTTTCAAAGGTAATTACTTCCTAAACAGCGCCTCAACTCTGTTTACCTTGGCAAGTAGGTGATTAACGTATCAACCACACCTCATCCGATACTAGGTGTAAACGGTCGTTAGGCAGTAAAATTCAACTAAAGAGTTAGAGTCGATCCCATAGAGAATAGTTTTATTGAATTCAAAAGTGAAGTTATGGCGGTGACCTTTGCAGCTAAAAGACTAAAAGTTTTAAGAAACTATGAACCAAGATTTAAGATGTAGCAACTATGCAACGCGAGCAACTCATAGACAACAAAACTGCTTCAACAATCAACAAGAAACAATCAAATGAGGAGACAATGCTTGGGGGATTGACTAACCAATTGCGAATCTCAACTCAATGGGTCAAATCACTAACCAACAATGTTAATTCGTCATGGGTAGGATGGGCTTTGGATAAGGCACTTTTCTCTCGAACAATTACCTCATTTCCACTGAGTTCATTCAAACCTCAATGCATTCCATAAGAAAACTAGCCCACAATCTCATCAAATCTTATCTCTCAAGCTAGATACAATTATAGGGGTGGCAATTTCATCCTATTTTAATGAAATTAGTCCATTTTTCCCATTTTTAATGACTTGGATCACTAATATTTTTACTGGTTAAATATGGGCTTCAAGCTATTTTAAGAGTCTCTACAAATATGGTCAAAATGGGTTAAATATGGGTATCCATATTGACCCATAATAAATCACTTTAGTTTTCACTTCCACTGAAAATTCTTAATTCTGCTAAAAAAATAAAAATAAAAAATATTAATTTTCAAACTTAATTGAAATAACAAATTTTGTTTTAGTTTTTGGAAAACAAAAAATAAATTGGGGTAGGTTGGTGGAAGGAGGTGGGGTGGGGGCTCCCTTGGGGTGGGAGGTGCCCGGTGGACGGGGTAATATTTTTCTTTAGTTTTTGGAAAATAAAAAAAAAATTAGGGGTCGGTTGGTGGAAGGTGGGGGGGAGGGGGTAAATTTTTTTTTTAAAAAGCAATTTTTATTTTTTTTTTAAAACAAAAAATATTTAGGGGTAGGTTGGTGGAAGGTGTGTGGGGTGGGGGTTGCCCGGGGGACGGGGTAAATTTTTTTTTTTTAAAAAACAGATTTTTTTTGTTTTTG
>JAJOOO010016721.1:0-15905 GCA_029582685.1 Solanum piurae | reverse complement strand
TTGGCAAGTAGAACAACCTCCACGGAGTAGGATAGACTCCGAATTCCATGCCTAGCTAGTATGGTCTATGTCGGTTATGCCTATTCCCATCATGTGGGATGTGCACTATAGTTATTGGATAGGTTCTACAATGTGTAGGTAGTAGTATGTGATGCTATCTACACATGGCACAAGTAGGCTTTGAAGATACTAAAGTGAGTTCCTTAAGTCTAACGACTATTATGTGAAAGTCCACTTATGTGCTTGAAGGTCTCCTAAATGGTTTCTTAAAGAATGATGGTCTATTGATGTTATGTTGTAAAGGAAATGTACTTATCTAAGGTAATCTTGAGGAACACTTAAGTGTGCTTGAAGAGGTTGTATGGGCGGTCACTTCTTGTCTCACTCAAGTGTGTCTATGGTAATGAAATGGCATGTGTTCTCTTAAAGTTAAGCATGGGTTGTATATGGATATATGTTGAGTATATGTATGGTTGGATATGGTCTTATATGTGAATGTTGACTTGTATTATGTCTCTTATACTTGTGAAGTGAAGGTTTTATCAAAATGATATGAAAGCATATATTCATTGTAAATGTCTGTTGAAGCATGTTTTTGCATGGTCTCCATACTTAGTACTTAATTGTGCTAACCCCTTTCTTTCCCTTTTGACTAAAGTGTAGGGATTGGGAGATGGTGACATGTCATGGCTACTTGATAGGTTTCTAAGTGTTGACGATGAAGATTTGGTGAGTCCTCATACATTCGAGGACAATACCCTACATATTCCTTTTGATGTATTTCTAGTATTTTGTTTAAGTCTTGTATGGGCTTAGTCCCATTGTTGTATTCAAGTATTAGATGGTTTGAGACATCATGTATAAAGTCTAGAAAGTCTTCCGCTTGTTATTTAATGAAAGTATCTTCGTGTGTGAAGAAAGTTTTTAATCACTTATGTTTTTTTTAGTATCTATGCGATGAATGAATACTAAGAGGCTTGTACTAGACCTTCGAGAGGTCGAGTACGCCGATTACGACTAGGGGGTGCTCTCGGGTCGTTACACTCAGCCTCGGGTTTCCCTGGAAAAGCATAGCACTGGCTATCTCTGCCACCAATAGCCTCAGTAAAACCTCTGCCTCAACCCTATGGAGCTGTAACACTCCTACCAGAAGTCCTGCCACCTCTACTAGTCTGAGCTCTCCCTCAACCCCTGGCCGGAGGTACTGAATCCCCAACTAGAGTAGCTGAAAAAGTATACCGAGGTTCTGAATGAGTCTGTAGAGGACACTTTCGCATCATATGAAATGGATCCCCACAAGTGAAGCAAGATATTGACACATATAGCTACTGTTGCTAACTAGGCGAGCTACCATACCTACCTCTGCTAGAACCATAAGATCCTTGAGCTGACTGCCCACTCTCAGCTCTTGGCATACATGCATGAACTGGCCCACAGTGTTGAGGAACCACTACCCCTATGTGAACCTCTGTGTCGAGATGAGGTACTAGAAAAATGACCAGGCGAACGGGCCCTCTTGGGCTCCCAAAACTTCTCTCAGACCATCAACTCTGTCTCCTTAGCGGTGCCCATAATGGAATATAAGGAAGCCCCCTCTGTAGCTGCCATGAACACATAATATTTGATGGAGAAAGTCAACCCTCTCACAAATCGGCTAACTCTCTCTGCCTCATTCGGAACAATAGTCAAAGCATGCCTCGAGAGCTTACAAAAATGGGCCTTATACTCTATCAGAGACAAAATACCCTGAACCAAGCTCTCAAATCTCAGACGATTCTCCTCTCTCACGCTTCAAAGATTGAAGTGATCCTGGAAAGCACTAGAAAACATATCCCACTTAATTAGAGGAGATCCTATTGGTCTAGACCTCACAAAAGCCCTCCACCACTCTCTGGCGCGACCACGAAGCTAAAGTGAAACAAACCAGAAACCATGAGCATCCACCATATCCACAACCTCAAGCATCTCATGGCACAAAGAAAAAAACTCATGAGCATTCTCATTATTACCACCCTGACACTAGGGCATAAGCACTGTTGATCTGCCGTTGTCAAAATAACCTTAGGAGCAATTTTTGGACCAACAACCGGTGTGGGAACCATTGTCGCCTGGCGGCTGGCCCACCTGAACATGAACACCTGGAGTATGATGAAGACCTGGGGTTAGCGCCCCTGGAGAAAGGTTCTTTAACACACCAAGCGTCTCAACAAGGTCTTTTGAAACAACGGAGCTCCAAACTCAGGAGGAACCTGGTCCTCAACAACCTCAACCTGTGGCTCAGGAGATCCCTCTCTAGATCTACCTCTGGATGGTTTTGATCCATGGGCATGAACTATAACTGGTGGTACTCCACAAGCATGACCTTTAGCTCGGGTCCTACCTCTACTCTAGCTGGGGTCCCAACAACAGCCTCGCAGACTTCCTTTCCTCTACCACTCTAAAGAAAAGCTCTTATATTATTTTGTCACAACCCAAAAATGGACGTGATGACCCTTGTCTATTCCAAACAAGACAAGTCAGCCTCAAACCAACGAAAATGAAAGAAATGCAGAAATACAATAAAACATAACAAGACAAATGTGGAAAGCTTATTCATTCTAAGCAATACCCCAAAACCTGGTTGTCATGTGCACAAGCCACTAATGAAAATACAAAATTAGAAAGATATATAAAATTCTTATTCTTTGTTTCTCAAGTAGAACAAAGCTTAAAGATAAATAAAAATAGACCCCGCCAGGATCGGTGATAAACAACTACCTCTCAAAATCCTTCACGAGCCTCGACTGTCAAGAGGAGGTGAAAAAGATCACATAGGTCCGGGCTCGAAAGCTACACCAGTGTAGAAGCAAAGGGTGAGTACCAACAACACGGTACCGAGCAAGCAACCTACTAAACAAAGAAACTATCTAGAAAATGAATACCTCAAACTTGTCACGACCCAAAGGTACCTCCTAGACGTAACATGACACATAACACCCCTAAAGGCATTATGTAAGCCACTTAGCATAGCATCACATAAGTAAGAATAATAAAGAGTAAAAACACATTTCAAGTCTTTAAGAAGTTTTCATAAAAGCAAAGTGGAAGTCTATACATAGTCTCATTTAACCATCTATTACAATCGAAGTCTTAAAATAGGTTCACAATCCTTAAAATAGGAAATCCGAAAATCTAGTACATTAAGAGAAATGAAACAACAATATATCACTTGTCCTCGGATCCATGAGGACATACCATAAGCTTTGGAGAATATTCAATCCAAGCTTTGTACAAGAAGGAAGATCACCTCAAACGCCGGAACATACACATTGTAGAAAAATGTAGAAGAAATATGGGTTAGAACAAAAATGCACTAAGTATGGTAGCTATGCATGAAAACCTTTAAACATGCTAAAAAGGGACCTTTTAATTGAAAACTATGCACTTTTTCAAGTTTAGAGTTCATCATGAAAATTAGTGCAAAAGCATAAGATACACGCATATTCAACATATTGATCATCATATCATAATGGAAACAAACCATAAGTACCCTCAAAGTATCCTTGTGCAATGTATGAATACGATCCCATACTCCTATCCACACAAAGGAAAATTTATTAAGTGATTATAGTTCATAACTCCAATTCTAGTTCATTCTATCATAGTGGGATTAGCTTTAACCGACATAGACTATGAGAGTTTAATCATGGAATCTGGTGTCTACCCCACACCGAAAAGGGGTTGTCCTACTTGCCTAAGGTAGAACCAAACTCTTAGGTTAAGTGGATCCACTAGCTAAAGACCTATGTGGGCACATAGTTTATGGGATAAGGAGATTGCTTCTAGAAACTCGGACTCAACTATGGTATAAGGTTTCCATCTCATGAGATAACTACTTTGAGAACCCGGACTCCACTAGTGTAAAAGGAACCCATTTGGAAAGCCAGACTCAACTAGTGTAAAAGCTTCCATCTCGTATTCATATCCTCTCGGTGCTAAGCATTAATTCCCATTGAGTTTATATGAAGTCTTCCCTTAAAGTGATAATTCTGGAAGAATGTCTTAACACTCAATCCAACAAACTCATGCTAAAGCTCCTATATTCATTACGGGAGACTAGTCTTCAACCCTTAGAATTACTACATGTGACAAACCTTTCACATTGTGTGATACTAATACTTAAGTGTTCAAGTAAGGATAATCATCCAATTAACACAACAATTAGATTTTAATGTATTCACTTTACTCTCAAAGCAATCTAATTGTATACACACAAGTCTCATACATATAACTAATTCCCATGTTTTGCCCTTCAAAGGCTATAGATCACATTCAACCAATAAATCTAGAATTATTATATTAGATATAGATGGTGACTTGATTCAATCAACTAAACTACTATAAGTACAATTTCATAGTTACTACAATTCACCCAAATCACAAGTCATAAATTAGGGTTATGGGGAATTCATGGGAGATTTTATTATAAAACCACCATAAAACAGTAATTCAATCATAATGTAAGACAATTAAATCATTAAAAACATTTTTAGGAAGAATCCATGAGTTGGAGTGAAAACCCTAGGTTTTTGGAGACTTTTCTACTTCGAAATAGAGAGTTTGAGGGCTTCATGGATAAAAAGATAACCATGAACCAAAACTACCATACCTTAGATAAAGTTCCTCACAAATTTTGGTAGAAACAATGAGTTGTTGAACCCTCCACTTCAACTTCTTCTTCTTCTTCAATGGAGGTTTTATGTGAGAGAAATATTTGGAGAGGTTTTGATTTAGGAACTTTGGTAGTTATGATTTAGAAGACTAAGTTAAGGGATTTAAACACTTATATACTAAGTTTAAAATAATACAAAACGACGTCACTTAATGTTTAATTAAAAAGAAAATTACAAAAGAACTCCTAACCTTAACTGCCAAATGGCAGTTTCAGGTGCCACCTACGATGGGTGACCTATGGACCGTAGGTGGACCTACTGGCCGTCCTATAGGTCCGTAGGTCCATGGTCTGGGGTTTGAAATTTTGGAAATTTTGGGGCTTGACCCACGACCCCCATCTATGGGGCGTGGGTGGACCTACGGGGTGTAGGTGCCCTCGCGAGTCACTGCCCAGGTGACTTATTTTGGGCCTTTCCTCAAGGACCTACGATTGGTCCTTGGGGTTTAGGCCTTGACATCTTAACACCAAACCATGAATTTTAAGGTACGGGGAGGTAATTTGAAGGCTCTAATTCTAACGTCAAGCTTTAACTTGGCCTACTAGTTTTAGGTTAGACACTAGTTTAGTTTACAAGTTTTCGGAATGTTACATTATTTCCCCTTTGGGAACATTCGTCGTCGATGATGATCTAGGCACCAAACTCATTTAGAGACTCAAGACTAGCAGCCATCATGCATGAAATATATCAAAATGCAAAAATTACAAATGCACTATTCACTACATGCACCATTCAAAGGAGGAAACTTCAACTCCATCTCAAAACATAATCAATGCATGATAAGGGAGTAGGAACTACATCTAACAAAGTAATATGCACGAAACTCAATAATTCTCATATTGATTGGAGGAACTACTTCCTCAAACTAAATAATGCTCAACACAACATCATGGAGCCAACATGCCAACACTCTCAAAATCATAGTAAAGCATGTTCATCCACACATCTCATGAAGTCAAATAAGAAACTCTTACTAAATGCACAACAACATGAGGAACATAGATCATGAAAACTCATTTTCTTACTAAACATGAATTACATCAAGAACATGCATAACATAAGGAAATCATGGGAAAACTAATACATACACATGACTTCCATAAATACTAAAACTCAAGAGAAACTACTTACCTCAAACTTGATTAGGAGTAGAATGAAAGAGATGAGGATATCGAGATTTCATATCGACCTCGGCCTCCCAAGTAGCACCCTTAACTAGATGATTTCTCCATAAAACCTTAATGGAAGCTACTTCCTTATTTCTCAATCTCTTGACTTGTAGGTCAAGGATCTCTACCGGAACCTCCTCATAGGAAAGGCTTTCATCAACTCCCAACCCTTCTAGAGGAATAATGGACACCGGATCCCCAATACACTTTTTAAGCATAGAAATATAAAATACCGGATGAACCAGGGCACACTCATTTAGCAAATTCAACTCATAGGCAACTTTCCCAATGCGCTTCAAAATTTGATAAGGACCTACATACCGGGGACTAAGTTTCCCATTTTCGCAAAACCTCATCGCACCCTTCATAGGAGAAATCTTCAAATAGACCCAATCACCAACTTCAAATTCTAGGTCCCTCCTTCTCACATCAGCATAAGACTTATGCCTACTTTGAGCCGTTTTCAACCTTATTATAATAAGCCAAACTTTTTCAATAGCCTCATAAACTGATTCGGGACCAACAAGGGCAATCTCACCTACTTCAAATCAACCAACCGGAGACCTACATCTCCTACCATACAAGGCATCAAAAGGAGCCATACCGATACTTGAGTGGTGACTATTATTGTAGGCAAACTCTATCAACGGCAAGTGGTAATCCCAATTACCTTTGAAATCTATAACACACACCCTCAACATGTCCTCTAAAATTTGAATGGTGCACTCCGATTGACCATCCATTTGAGGGTGAAAAGCGGTACTAAGATTTACATTGGTACTAAGCCCTTTTTAGAATGACTTCCTAAGTGTGAAGTAAATTGAGTACCCCGATCCCAAATGATGGATAAAGGAACTCCATATAAATTCACTATCTCCCTTATATACAAATTTGCATAGTCTTCCACCGAAAGGGAAACCTTGACGGGAATAAAGTGGGCTGATTTTGTCATCCTATCAACAATGATTCAAATAGAATCATGTTGCCTTCAAGTACGAGGAAAACCCACAATAAAATCCATATTGCTCTCTTCCCACTTCCAAGTGGGAATTAGTATATCTTGAAAAAAGACTCCCGGCCTTTAGTGCTCAACATTAACTAGTTGACAATTAGGACATTTGGCTACGAATTCCGCAATATCCTTTTTCATACCATTCTACCAATAGACTTCCCGTAGGTCACGGTACATCTTGGTGGCTACCAGATGAATAAAATACCTAGAACCATGAACCTTCTTCTAAAATTTTCTCCCTCAACCCTTCCACGTCTGGAACACATAATCGACCTTGGTACTGAAGCACCCTATCTCTCCCTTGGGAGAAAGCCTCAATGGACTTGTTGAGTACCAATTCTTTCAATTCCATTAACAAATGATCAAGGTCTTATTTAGACTTCACATCTACCACAAAGGATGAATCGGAGCCACTATGAACCGTGAAACCACCCTTAGGATAATCTACTAGTTGGACACCTAGCCGAGCCAATCTATGCACCTCACAAACCAATTGTTTCTTCTCATCATCTATATGAGCCACACTACCCATGGATAATCTTCTAAGTGCATCCTCTACGATATTTGCCTTGCCGGGGTGGTAAAGGACACTCATGTCATAGTCCTTCAAAAGTTCTAACAACCTTCTTTGTCGGAGATTCAAGTCTTTTTGGCTAAACACATATTGAAAACTTTTGTGATTGGTGAAGACATCTATATGGACCCCATACAAGTAATGTCTCCATATTTTCAAAGCAAATACTACCGCCGCTAATTCAAGATCCTGGGTCGGATAATTCTTCTCATGTACCTTGAGTTGCCTTGAAGCATATGCAATTACTTTACCATGTTGCATAAGCACACATCCCAACCCCACTCTAGAGGAGTCACAATATACAACAAAATCATCGGTACCCTCCGGTAAGGTCAACACCAGAGCAGAAGTAAGTCTATCTTTCAACTCTTGGAAACTTTTCTCACTAGTCTCCGACCACTCAAATTTAGCCTTCTTTTGAGTCAAAGCCATCAATGGAGAAGCAATGGAGGAAAAACCCTCAACAAACCTCCTATAGTAACCGGCCAAACCTAAGAAACTTCTTATATCGGAAGGAGTTAGAGGTCTAGGCCAACTTTTGACCGAATTTGTCTTCTTATTATCTACCTCAATACCCTTGCTCGATACTATATGACCAAGGAAGGCTATAGACCTCAATCAAAACTCACACTTACTAAACTTAGTAATAATTGGTGGTCTTTAAGGACTTGCAACACAATCCTCAAATGGTCCATATGATCCTTTTCACTCCTTGAATAGATCAAGACATCATCAATAAACACTATAACAAACATATCAAGGTAGTGTCTAAACACCCTATTCATTAGGTCCATAAATGCCACTAGGGAATTAGTTAAACAAAAGTACATTACTAGGAACTCATAGTGACCATATCTTGTTCGGAAGGCCAACTTGGGAATGTCAACCCCTCTCACCCTTAGTTGGTGATATCACGAACGTAGATCAATCTTGGAAAAGTAGCTATCCCCTTGAAGTTGGTCAAACAAGTCATCAATTCTAGGAAGGGGATACTTATTCTTTATGGTCACCTTGTTCAATTGGCGGTAGTCAATACACATTCTAAGGGACCCATCCTTCTTTCTAACAAACAATATCGAAGCATCCCATGGAGAGATACTCGGTTGAATAAAACCCTTGTCTAGTAAATCCTTCAATTGCTCCTTTAACTCTTTCAACTCGGCCGGAGACAATCTATAAGGAGGAATGGAGATAGGTTACGTGTCTGGCAAAAGATCAATGCCAAAGTCTATTTCCCATTCTGGAGGAATGCCGAGCAAGTCATCCGATTAGACTTCTGGAAATTCATTCACCACGAGGATCGACTCTAGGGAAGGGGTTTCAGACTCAATGTCCCTCACCCTAACAAGATGGTGAACCCCTTGGAGATCATTTTCCTAGCTTTGAGACAAGAAACAAATTGACCTCTAGGGATTGAATTCCCCCCTTTCCACTCTAAAATTGGCTCATTTGGAAATTGGAATTTGACAACCGGAGTCCTACAATCTATAGAGGCATAGCATGCATGCAACCAATCCATACCCAAAATCACATCAAAATATAACATTTCTAATTCTATTAAATCCACCAAGGTAACTGATGAGTCCACAATATGGACTCATTTACGGCTATATTTTAATAGAATTAGTGTCCTCAAATGCATATTTTGTCTCAATAACTGATGTAAATCCTTAAGTTTTAGGTATTTGGTGTTTAAGGCAAAACATGGATAGTACTTGGTAAAAAGGAACAAAACGGCTGAATAGACGAAGAAAAGAAGGCCTGAGGATCGCCTAATACATTAGGCGATCCGCCGAATGGCCTTAACCTCACCCAAAGTTCCAGTATGCTGAGCCTTGAAGGAAAAAAATCAAGTTGGCAATGAAAGGGAGCAGTTGGCGCGTCGTCGAACAGTTCCGTGAAGCAGTACTATATCGCCCAATGATCCAGAACGCGAAGATGCTGAAGGCAAAAACTAAAAGGCGATGAAGAAGACCAAAAAGCGGATCGCCGAGTGCATCGGCGATCCCGACTAACTGCTCTGAGTGATCCTTCGTAACACATTTTTTGATAACTATAAATACTAGTTGAAATTTTATCTTAGTATGCATATTCAGATACAACATATTATTTTTCTAAGTTTCAAGTAGAGAGACCTTGTTCTTAGCTTTTGAAGATTTGAAGACTTCCAATTCCAAGAAATTGGAAGTGGGTGTTGAAGATTCTTCATCCTAGACTCGTTTAAAGTGAATAAAATCATACGCAGTTGATGTTACTTCAATTTGGTATCATTTTCTTCCTTTTTTATATGTCTAATTAATACCCCAATTCTTGGGGTGTGATTTTGTGAATATGAGTTAAATTTCCTGTTGGGTATTGCTTATTGTTAGTCTATTTGCTGTTTAAATGTGATTTCATTTAGTATTTGTGTTTGAACTTAATGGGATTGTAGTTGTAAATACGATTTCATCTTAGTATTTTCTGCTTGCTCGAGAGATAGGTTTTAAAACTAAAACTACTAAATCGATAGCCGGTGGTTATTGGGTCGTCGTGGGTTGAGCTCGAGAGAGTGAACCCTAGGCCTTTTCCCACACATTCAGCTCAAGAGAATGAATGGGCTAAGGCGGAGGCTGTGCTTAAAAGCGGCAATCTGGTGTTCGAGAGAAACTGAGTTGATTCAGGTTACGTTGCTCAAGATAGAATCTACCCCCACTAAAGTGTAGCCTAGTTACAATTGCTCAGCAATTGACTATCAATAGCATTTACCCGATTGTGTAGTTTATCCCATATTCCTATCACATCCCAAGAATCCCATCTCCATATCTCGTTTCCTTATATTTTTACTCATTTTTTAGTTGTTAATTAATACAAACCCCCATTGATAATTGATGCTTGCGTCACTCCTTAGATTTAGTATGTTTTTATTCGTTAATATCTATAGCTATGACTAATTAGAACTTGATTTTATTTTTCTACTAATTCTCAAACCACTCCTTGTGGGAACGATCCCAACCCTTGGTTGGGTTATAACACTACACGCGATCGATCGGCACTTGAACCAAAATAGTGTTAGTTGATTACGTCGAACATCAGTAACTTTATGAGACAAGGAAATATGACAACTCCTATAGACTCTTTTTGCCACTACCGAATCACCAACTGGGGTAGAAACTGAAAAAGGCTCTACTAACACATCGGGGAGTATTTCAAACTTCATAGCCACAAAATGTGTAGCAAAGGACAAAGTGGAACTGGGATCTAACAATGCATATACATCAATGGAAAATACTTGTAACATACCGGTCACCATATCTGTGGATCTATTTTGATCACCTCGGGATTGAAAAGCATAAAAACAGTTTTACTTTTTGGCATTGGAGTTGGAACCACTTAGAGGAGCTTGCTTATCTTCTCTCCACTTGACCTTGAGCATAGTACAATCTCTCATCTTGTGGCAGGTCGTTCCACACCCATAGCACCCATCCGAGCCAACTAATGACTTCAGGTTTTCTACCACATTTTGCACAATTAGTCTACCATATTTTGCACAATTAGTCCAAGCCACATAGGAACCACCACTATTGCCTCCTTGAGGTTTAGGGTTAGGAACCCTATCATTGTTGACTCTTGGGGGAGAATTAGAGGAGCCTTGGTTGGAGAACCTTCGCTTGAACCTTTGCCGACCTTGCCCATCAGACTTAGCATTGGAGAAATTTCCTTCACCGATTCTAGGTCTCTTCACCTCCCTATTCTTGTCATGGAGTTTCTCATCCTCCATTTATTGAGCATACACCATGAGACGGGATATATCCATGCTATCATGAAGAATTGCCGAATGTCATTCTTTTCTTACCAATCTAAACACATCTGTCACATACCTACTCATCTCATCCCTAGGGTCTGCTACCATAGCCGGAGCATTCTTGGACAATTCTGTAAAATTTAGAGAATATTATTCAACACTCATACCTCCTTGACGAACGTTGAAAAATTCTTCCACCTTGAATTCCCTCTTCTCATGGCGAAATAACCTATAAAGGAATGCATTCTTGAACACCTCCCAATTTATGTGGCCCGCTTCTACCGGCCTATTCCTCTTCCATTGAGTATACCAGAATTGAGCCACACCCTTCAATTGGTAAGCGACTAGCTCCGCTTTCTCTACCAAAGTCACCCCTATGGCATCAACTATCTTGTAAACCTCTTCCACAAATTCTTGAGGGTCTTCTCCCACTTTGGAACCAAAGAACATGAGAGGGTTCATCCTTGTGAAATCCCTAAATCTAGAAACCGTGGAATTCACATTAGTGTTCATAGGAGGAATCACCTCTCTATTGGCTTGAGTTGTCACAACTTGGGACAACAATTGGATAGTATACCAAAATTCCGCATGGGTCAAATTTTCAACCAGTGGATCAACCGTAGCTTGGTTAACTTGAGGAACTCCTTGATTCACATATTTTTCTTCAATCCTTCTAGCATTCACCCTTTGTGTATTAATTTCCTGAAGACACAAGAGAAGGGTTATGAGAGGGACTTTTATAGAGTTAAACTCTATGGCACGACTCAAGAGTAATGAAAGAAGTGTAATTTCCTAAACATCTTATAGCCTCTCACTCATAAATGTGTCGCGCTTCACACTCATGATCAAGACTCTACTAGACGTGCCTTATGAGACATCATCCTAGAATTATTCTAAACCTTTTGCTCTGATCACCAAGTTTGTCACGACCCAAGGGTACCCCCTAGACGTAACATGGAACATAACACCCCTAAAGGCACTTACTTAGCATATCATCACATAAGTAAAGAATAATAAAGAGTAAAAACACATTTCAAGTCTTTAAGAAGTTTTCAGAAAAGCTAAGTGGAAGTCTAGACATAGTTTCATTTAACCATCTATTACAATCGAAGTTTGAAAATAGGGTCACAACCCTTACAATAGGAAATCCAAAAGTCTAGTACAATAAGAGAAATGAAACAAAAATATATCACTTGTCCTCGGATCCATGAGGACATACCACAAGCTTTGGAAAATAGTCAATCTAAGCTTTGTACAAGAAGGAAGATCACCTCAAACACCGGAACGTACACATTGTAGAAAAATGTAGAAGAAATATGGGTTAGTACAAAAATGCACTAAGTATGGTAGCTATGCATGAAAACCTTTAAACATGCTAAAAAGGGACCTTTTAATTGAAAACTATGCACTTTATCAAGTTTAGAGTTCATCAAGAAAATTAGTGCAAAAGCATAAGATACAAGCATATTCAACATATTGATCATCATATCATAATGGAAACAAACCATAAGTACCCTCAAAGTATCCTTGTGCAATGTATGAATAAAATCCCATACTCCTATCCACACAAAGGAAAGCTTATTAACTGATTATAGTTCATAACTCCAATTCTAGTTCATTCTATCATAGTGGGATTAGCTTTAACCGACATAGACCATGAGAGCTTAATCATGGAATCCGGTGTCTACCCTACACCGAAAAGGGGTTGTCCTACTTGCCTAAGGTAGAACCAAACTCTTAGCTTAAGCGGATCCACTAGCTAAAGACCTATGTGGGCACACAATTTATGGGATAAAGAGATTTCTTCTAGAAACCCGGACTCAACTATGGTATAAGGTTTCCATCTCCTGAGATAACTACTTTGGGTACCCAAATTCCACTAGTGTAAAAGAAACCCATTTAGAAAGCCGTACTCAACTAGTGTAAAAGCTTCCATCTCATATTCATATCCTCTCGGTGCTAAGCATTAATTCCCATTGAGTTTATATTAAGTCTTGACTTAAAATGATAATTTTTGAAGAATGTCTTGACACTCAATCCAACAAATTCATGCTAAAGCTCCTAGATTCATTAGGGGAGACTAGTAGTCAACCCTTAGAATTACTACATGTGAAAAACCTTTCACATTGTATGATATTCATACCTACTTGTTCAAGTAAGGATAATCTTCCAGTCCACACAACAATTAGATTATAATGTATTCACTTTACTCTAAAAGCAATCTAATTGTATACACACAAGTCCCATACACATAGCTAATTCCCATGTTTTTCCCTTCAAGGGCTATAGATCACATTCAACCAATCAATCTAGAATTACTATATTAGATATAGATGGTGACATGATTCAATCAACTAAACTACTATAAGTACAATTTCATAGTTACTACAATTCACCCAAATCACAAGTCATAAATTAGGGTTATAGGGAATTCATGGGAGATTTTATCATAAAACCACCATAAAATAGTAATTCAATCATAATGTAAGACAATTAAATCATTGAAAACGTTTTTAGGAAGAATCCATGACTTGGAGTGAAAACCCTAGATTTTGGAGACTTTTGTACTTTGAAATAGAGAGTTTGAGGGCTTCATGGATGAAAAGCTAACCATGAATCAAAACTACCATACCTTCCTTTGATGAAGATTCCTCACGAATTTTGGTAAAAACAATGAGTTCTTGAGCCCTAGACTTCTTCTTCTTCTTCAATGGAGGTTTTAGTGAGAAATATTTGGAGAGGTTTTGATTTAGGAACTTTGGAAGTTATTATTTAGAAGACTAAGTTTAGGGGCTTTAAACACTTATTTACTAAGTCTAAAATAATATAAAACGACGTCACTTAATGGTTAATTAAAAAGGATATTACAAAAGAACCTCTAACCTTAACTGCCAAATGGAAGTTTCAGATGCCACCTACGATTGGTGACCTATGAACCGTAGGTGGACCTACTTGCCGTCCTGCAGGTCCGTAGGTCCATGGTCTGGGGCTTGAAATTTTGGAAATTTTGGGGCTTGGCCCACGACCCCCATCTATGGGGCGTGGTTGGACCTACGGGGTGTAGGTGCCCTCGTGGGGCACACTGCCTAGGTGACTAATTTTGGGGCTTTCCTCAAGGACCTACGATTGGTCTTTGGGGTTTAGACCTTGACATCTTAACACCAAACCATGAATTTTAAGGTACGGGAAGGTATTTTTAAGGCTCTAATTCTAACGTCAAGTTTAACTTAGCCTACTAGTTTTAGGTTAGACACTAATTTAGTGTACAGGTTTCCGGAATGTTACATTATCTCCTTTTGGGAACATTTGGCCTCGAATGATGATCTAGACACCAATCTCATTTAAAGACTAAATACTAACAGCCCATCATGCATGAAATATATCAATATGCAAAAATTACAAATGCACTATTCACTACATGCACTATTCAAAGGAGGAAATTTCAACGCCATCTCAAAACATAATCAATGCAATACAAGGGAGTAGGAACTACATCTAACAACCCAATATGAATGAAACTCAATAATTCTCATATTAATAGGAGGAGCTACTTCCTCCAACTAAATAATGCTCTACACAACATTGTGGAACCAATATGCCAATACTCTCAAAAGCATACTAAAGCATGTTCATCCACACATCTCTTGAAGTCAAATAGGCAACTCTTACTAAATGCACAACAACATGAGGAACATAAATCATGAAAACTCATTTTCTTACTTAACATGAATTTCATCAAGAACATGCATAACATAAGTAAATCATTGAAACACTCATACAATACACATGACTTCCCAAAATAGAAAAACTAAAGAGGAACTACTTAGCTCAAGCTTGATTAGGAGTAGAAGGAAAAAGATGAGGATATCGGGACTTCATATCAGCCTCGGCCTCCCAAGTAGCACCCTCAACTAGATGATTTCTCCATTAAACCTTAACGGAAGCTACTTCCTTATTTCTCAATCACTTGACTTAACGGTCAAGGATCTGTACCAGAACCTCCTCATAGGAAAGGCTTTCATCAACTCCCAACCCTTCTAGAGGAATAATGGACACCGGATCCACAATACACTTTTTAAGCATAGAAACATGAAATACCGGATGAACCGGGGCCGACTCATTTGGCAAGTCCAACTCATAGGCAACTTTCCCAATGCGCTTCAAAATTTGATAAGGACCTACATACCGGGGACTAAGTTTCCCATTTTCGCAAAACCTCATCGCACCCTTCATAGGGGAAATCTTCAAATAGACCAATCACCAACTTCAAATTCTAGGTCCCTCCTTCTCACATCAGCATAAGACTTATGCCTACTTTGAGCCGTTTTCAACCTTTTTATAATAAGCCAAACTTTTTCAATAGCCTCATAAACCGATTCGGGACCAACAAAGGAAATCTCACCTACTTCAAATCAACCAACCGGAGACCTACATCTCCTACCATACAAGGCATCAAAAGGAGCCATACCGATACTTGAGTGGTGACTATTATTGTAGGCAAACTCTATCAACGGCAAGTGGTAATCTGTAACGACTCGGAAAATGATAGAGTGAAACTAGAGCCTCATATGTGAGTTTGGAGTCGAGAACTAATGAAATGATTATATTTGAATTTGACCCAAAAAGTTCTTAAAAATGTGCTACGGAAACACCTATA
>JAJOOO010016720.1:0-14794 GCA_029582685.1 Solanum piurae | reverse complement strand
AAATAATAATATATGAATTTTCCGACATAAAATAAAAACTGACCTCGAGAGGTCAGTAAATACCGACCTCCAGAGGTCGGTATTGAATAGCGACCAAGCTTTTTCCGACCTAAGTTGGGATGTCGGTTTTAGGTCGGTATTCACTATTTTTTTTAGTAGTGGTCATGATGTTTGCAAAGTTTCAGGAATCGCTCACAAAAGACGCAAAGAAAAAATTAAGTTGGTGTTGAGGGGGAGTGTTAAGAATTCATCACCAACTTAATTATTTGCTTAAGATAAATCAAGAGAAATCTAGAATATTCCGGAGTTGTAGAAAATTGAAGGAAGATCTCTAGAATGAGTATTCTAGAGAGAATAGTCTAGAAATGTTCTAGAAAAGGTAGTTGTAGAAAAAGATAGCGAGGAATATACTAGAATAGAGTAGTATGCATCTCTCTAGATTCTTCCATCACCTCCTATAAATAGAGGTGGTCCATTTGAGTTGTAACCAAGCAAGAAACAAAGTAAGAAAGCAAGAAAGAATGTAAGAGAGAAAACAAGAGTGAGTGCTAAGTCAAGAGTGTTGTTGAAGCAAGCAACAAGTGTGATCAAGTTTGTAAGACCGAAATGAGTTCTTACTTTGATATAATAAAATTCAAGTTGTGAGAAGTCGATTGTGCCCGTCGTCTCCAAACAAAAAATATATCCAAACACCATGGCATTGAAGTGTGGGAGACCTGCTTTAACAATTCATCGAGGAAGCATCTTCAATATCAAGTTCTCCTGCGATGGTAACGCCCAACTCTGACCTCGATAAGTGATCAACCACTTGATTGTCACACTGCTTCCTATCTTTAATCTTGAAGTAAAATTCTTGAAGGAGAAGAACCCACATAATAAACTGTGGTTTAGCTTCCCTATTTTCAATTAAGTATCTGAGGGCTGCATGATCAGCTTGCACTAAAACTTTTATACCCAACAAGTATGCTTTAAACTTCTCAAAGCCATACACAAGAGCGATCAATTCTTGCTCCGTCACTTTGTAATTTTTTAGAGCACAATTTAATGTCATGCTAGTGTAGTTAATGGGGTGAAATAATTTATTGTTACGCTGTCCAAGAACAGCACCAAGAACCACTCCACTTGCATTGAACATCATTTCAAATGGAAGACTCCAATCATGTGCAATTATGATGGGGGCAGAAATAAGTTTTCTTTCAAGCTCACAAATGCCTTCTTACAACTTGCATCAAAATTAAACACATTCTCCTTTTCAAACAACCTGCACAAGGGAACAATCACCTTAGATTAATCTTTTATGAATCACCGGTAGAATCCAGCATGGCCAAGGAAACTCCTTCTGCCATTCACTAATATAGCAGGAGGTATCATGTCAATAACATTGATTTTAGCTTGATCAACCTCAATCCCCTTCCCAGAAATTCTTAGCCCAAAAGAATATCCCCTCCTTCACCATGAAGTGACAATTTTCGAAAGTTAGGACTAGATTTAATTCAACACATCGTTTCAAGACTTTCCCCAAATGGTCCAAGAATTCTTCAAATGAGTTCCCAACCATAGAGAAATCATCCAAAAAAACGTCCATGGATTCCTCTACCATATAAGAAAAAATAGCTAGCATACACCTTTGGAAAGTGTACAGTGCATTGCACAACCCAAAGAGCATCCGCTTGAAGGAAAATGTCCCATCAGGACACAAAAACATTTCATGCAATAAAATCAAGAAGAGTTTGATTTTTTAGGATTAGAGTATTATTGTTTGATAACAACATTTGAAGTCGAAAAATCCTTTAATTTTTTTATTTATTACTTAGTGTATGGATCTTGACTTACAAGTCAACAATGACAAAAGAAGATTTTTTGTGATTGAGAAAAATTACTCTTTTTGACTCTTTAATATAATAGAAATGTTGGGAAAATCTTATTAGTTTATTTGGTTACTTGATGGACATATAAAATTAAAGATTAAACTCTATGAGTTGGGTCCCCATCTGTTTATTTGAGTTACTGTCACCATTCATTGTTCACTTCTTTCCTTCATTGTATTAAAGTCGTAGTAACATAAGATAAAATTAGATTTCTTATAACAATTTTACATAAATTATCATGTTCAAGATGTCGTACCTATATTGGAGCTCTACTAAATACGAATTCACACCAACAAATTTCACATTGAGAGATAAAATGTTCACTATCAAATTAAAGTAGAACAATTGTCTACTTTGATTCTGATACAAATGAATAGTTTTGATGTATTAATTCTGAGCAATCACTTTCTGGCACAAGAAAATAAGGAAAAAATAGTTTTTTTTGTACGCTTTCCTAACATAAATATTGTTAAGAACTCTCCGGCATGAAAACGAAAAAGTTACTTGGAGGTTCCAAGGAGTAGAAAATATTCTAAGAATCTTTCAAACCTCTACCAAGAATCTAGACAACCCACTCGTTTGGAGACACAAGCCTTTTCCACCCAGACCCTCTATATTATATTATATACTACCTTAAAAGCATGAACTTCCAAACTTGAATGTTGAATTACTATAATACCCCCAATTAAAAATACTCAATTTATTTTATTTATTAATTTAATTAATTTTATTATATTGAGAGTAGATACCTTGTCAAATTAAAGGATTGTGACTTTTTCAAAGGGTCATGACTTTTTTTGACGGGTTGTGACTTTTCCGAAAGGTTGTGATTTTTTTGAAGGGTTGTGACTTTTGTAAAGGGTTGTGCCTTTTTCAAAGGGTTGTGACTTTTCCGATAAGCAGTTACTTTTTCGAAAGGTTGTGACTTTTCGGATAAGGCACAATTAACATCTATTCATACTACTATTTGGTAGCTATAAAAAGAGGGGTCTCCTCCCACTTTTAAACTACAATTTCTTTAAGTTCTCTACTCTTCCTTTTTTTCTTAAAAAATCTCAAGTGTTATTTGCAAAAATTGATTAAGTTCGAAATTCAACGAAATTCGAGGTACCTCATAATAAAGAGTTGGTGAAAAAATTGTAGCAAATCATTCATCAATTCACACTCGTATTTTTTCTTACCATTTTCGTGAGATAACAGTGACGAAAAGTTGTGGGAGAGACAATAATATTAAACAGATATGAAAAAGGCATATGACTTGGGTAAAATATTTCTTCTTTATTTTTTTATTTTTTATTCTTTTCCCTCAAACGAAGGAGTTTCTTCCTAATTTTGCTAAAATAATGGGTATCAACATAGTCCATTAAATTATTAGTTTTTATGTCAAATTCAATATTTCAAAAATAGATTTTCACTTTTACATATAATATGATAGCATAGCCATAATAATTATTTTTTTAATAGATATGTACGTAAAAATGAACGGAGAAAGTAAAGTGTTAGTGCCAAGAGATTTAAATCAAATGGAACACTAGAGTGAATATAGCATGAACATATATTTTTGTCTTCCTTCTTCATTGGCTATGTAGTGTTCCATATAAAAATACTTATGGTAATCCTTATTAATGTCATGCACATACTAAATTTCAAGTATGAATATTTAAGATAAAATTTGTACTTAAATGGTGTACATCATTTATGTTCAGAACCTCAAGAGGAAAGGTTATCGGTGACATTTTTTGAATGTATATTTTTTTTCTATTTTGTTGGTTAGATTTGTTTACAAAATTGAGTGAAGTAAGAAATAATATTATTAAAGAAATGTCACTTTCTCCCATATTTAAACTTTGAATGTATTTTAAAATGTTTTAATGATATCTGATCATTTTGTTCTCAAAATACAAGTAACTCTATGACAATATGTATTAATAATTTAAAAACACTTGTCTTATGTTCATTATATTTAAACTTTGAATGTATTTTGAAATGTTTTAATGATATCTGATCATTTTGATCTCAAAATACAAGTAACTCTATGACAATATGTATTAATAATTTAAAAACACTTGTCTTATGTTCATTCAATTATAATTATTTACTAAAAAACTTTAATTTAGTAATATTAATTCTATTTCACAACATCATATACTATATATACGTGCAACACACGTGCCGTAAAACTAGTATTACTAAATGTGAGAACAAAAAAAGTTAAAAGTTGAAATACCATTTTACCCCTACACTAAATAAAAATATTATGTAATAGTTAATCAATTAATTATTAAATAGTAATTATATAATATTATTATTATATTACACTTAATTCTAAAAGTGGAAAGGCGTTAAGTAAAAAATTCAAAGAAAAATATTCATAGAAAATTATTACACATTTTTATGCTTTTAAAAAATAAATTAGCTACATTTTTTCAAAAAAAAAATGTATTTTTTTTTATTTTTCTCCTTCAATTTACTTAAATAATATATATATATATATACACTGAATTCTAAAAGTGAAAAGGTGTTAAGTCAAAAATTCAAAGAAATAATATTCATAGAAAATTGTTAGACATTTTTATCCTTTTAAAAATAAATTAGTTACATTTTTTTCAAAAAAAGAATTGTATTTATTTTTATTTTTCTCCTTCAATTTACTTAAAAATTATGGTTACTTAATTTGTTAAATATTAATATTTTAATTACATAATGATATATATGAAGCCCAACAACTATAGTTTAATTCTTGTGTTATGTCATTATAATTATAATTGATTAGATTAATTAATTAAATTAAAGTTGAGGACCAAAAAATGTATGAAACTCTTCTAATTCAGTGACTCTTTGAATTTTGAAACCAAAAATAAAATTTATGTGTCATGATTCAATGTGTCTCATTATTAAATTTTGGTAGGTGAAAAGACAATTAAATATCACTATAAATACTAGTAAATTATAGCCACAATTTGCTTGTCCCTCGATCATCATATTCGTTTCTTTTTTGTCATCTACGGTTCTCTAATCTTCTTCCTAGATAATGATATAACATGTCGTCAAGAAGCTAACCGAGGAGAAGAACATATGAAATCATTCTGAAGTTAGCTTTCTTACAATGGAATAGTTGAAGTTAGAAGTATAAGAGATGAAATCATGAAAAATAGAAGTTTTCTTACTGTAGAATAGTTGAACTTAGAAGTATATAAGAGATGACCTATCCCTTGAGATTTTTGTTTATTAGCTCATAATTTTAAGTTTTCTTTTCCACTTTGAAGTCAAGGTATGGTTGTCCAAATTAATTTTGGTATGCAATCCACATTTTTATGTAATTCTTGTATCATTTTGCATTGTTGTGGGAATTTATTTTTCTTTGTCATTGTGTTATTGTTCTTGTAAGTGTTACTTAATCAACAAAACTTCTATTAATGTATGATGAGTTTGATTGTACTGGAATGATTTATGCAATATGCTCAGATATCCATATTGTAAATTGTCTAAATTCAAATTAATTTAAAGAAAGATTGCTAAAAAATTGTTACTTTGAATGAAATTTTTTAATTGTATTACTTTATCGTCTATCTAATATATTGTTGCGAACACATACATATATTGTTTATTTTCACTCTTTTTGTTTTATTTTTAGTTTTTCTACGATTTGTATGAATGAGATTAATAACTTAATTTTCAAATTAAAATGAGAGTTCTATTTATATTTGTGCGACACTAAGCCTAATAATTTTCTTAAATATGAGCAATCTATATTGATGGTAGTTTTCTGCAGTGTTAAAACCAAATGGTTGGTGCGATGACAATTTTGCTTTTGGACATTTTGATTGTAATATTATAAGAATAATTAATCTTCATTTTATTTAGATTTTAGTAATATAAATCAGTAAGATTATTCAATATTCTACTTCAAGTATATTGTTCAAGAGTAAAATTATAGCGTCTTTCACAATTGTTTTATATTGTTGTAACATATATTTTCACATGAAATTTTTTATTTTCACTTTCAAATTGGAAATACTTACACATGTATTTAGTACTAATATTCATGTCATTTTAGAAAGTTCGAAATACTTGATAGTTATACACGTGCAAACAGGGGCGGACCCACGTGTTGTCGAGGGGGTTCTCGATAAAAAAATACATTGTATATATAAGGTGAATTTTCTGGATTTATGTGGATATATATATTTTGAACCCCCTCAATGACAAGGTGAAGGCGATAGCCCATCGGCAACTCCCTTCAAAATTAAGCTTGACGTCCAGGGATCGTATCCTTGGGTTAGCGTTTTAGTTTTTTACTTTCAGTTTTTTTTTTTTTTTTAGTTCCAGTTCCGATTTTCATGTTTTTTTTTAGTTTTTTTTTATAAATAAAACGTGCTAAAATGTGGTGTTAAACCCAAAAAATTCAAGGGTCCCATACTCCCATTCCTAAAAATTGTACCTATAAACTATATACTACTACTTCCTTGAAATTTTATTTTGTTGGCTTATTTACACGTTTATACTTTTATTTTTCGAACCCCCTGAACGAAAATCCTGGGTCCGCCACTGCGTGCAAAGCACGTGTTCATAACTAGTGTGTATATATATATATATACACACACACAAAGTTGGATATAAGATAGATGATGTGGCACCTCTCAAAAGCTAGGATACTTATTTATCTTTTTTTTTCTCATTTGTTGAGATTTTTCTTATTTTTTAAAATTCATGCAATATTTGAAAAAACTCAAAAATATCTCATTAATAAAAGATGAAATTGCCGTGTTAAGAGAGTTAAAATGGACAATTATGTTGCCGTGTCAACAGAGAATTAAATGGACAATTATTCTTGATTATTATTATTACTAGTGAATCTATCCGCGCTTCGCGCGGTGTAAAATATATATATTTAAATTTAGTATTCCCTCTTTTTTATGAAAATAAAATAACCTTTAAACAATTTAAACACTATATATTTGAGTGAATTAGTAAATGTGATTTATTTAAAAGATATATTATGAAATATATAGTGTATGAGGATTTTTATTACGTTTATACCTCTAATTCCTTTTTAAATTATTTGCTATAGAATTTATATCCATATGAATCATAAATATGTGAATGAATTTACATTTTTACATCTGCATAAGCATTTTTCTTACAATTTAAAAAAATAATACAAATGGGCTCTACAATACTTGAATTCGGATTATTCGAACTTCAATATAAGTATCAAACAAAAAAACTCATAAATTACAAAATGAAAAACGAAAAAATGATAATAACGAAGAAAAAATTACCAATAAAATAAACTAAAAGTATCACTTTTATTTTGCCTATAAAAGGTACTACATCACTCTTCCATAAACAAATTTTATACAAATTATGAACATCAATGAATTTACTAAATAACATTCGTATGATAACAAAATGAATGTATTCATCAATATATCCAAGAATTACAAATATAAGTATTTTTATTTTTAATTTTTTGTTATATAAATACTACACATAGTATTAATTAATTTGTGAAGTATAATGTCTTCAAATTTTAATCTTTAAATCTTTACTAATATTTTTTACATGTATTCAATCATATCTTTTATTTATTTTGTTAAATAATGCTATATATAAAGTATGTATTCTTTTGTATGGATTTTATATAATTTGAAATAAACTAAAAAAGGAAATAGAATAAAAAGGAATTAATAAAATTAAATTTTCAAATTTTCGGTAGTCCTTTTTTTTGTTTCCTTTATGTTTTTCTTTTTCATTTTAGTTTCTTTTTTCTTTTTCTCAACACATTAATTTGTGCTTTCCTTAATTACAACTTGAATCTCCAAATTTTACTCTAAAAACTGAAGCCATTTTCTTTCTTTTTCTCCTTATAATGAATTAAAATTAAATTACCATCTCTCTATTTATTTATTTTGTCTTTTTAAATAATATCTCCTGCTATTTAAATAATTTATTATTGTTCTCTATAAATTTAGGGAGGATATATATAGAGAACATATTAAGACTATAAATGGAACATCTTATAAATTTCGAAAAACCATATATGGAACATATTAAGAGTTATTTATGGAACAAAATAAATAAATTATTCCTTGTACATCAAACTTTAATTTTGGCAATATTATATATATGGAGCCTTTTTTCTTCTTCTTTTATTTGATATCTGTATTTTTCTCATCACTCTATGTATCTTTTCATTTTTCTTTCTCTCCTTCAGTACTCTATATATTTTCTTTTTGTAATCTCTCTAATTTTATGTAAGAGTCCTCAATATCAATACTTAAAATATTATCACTTTGTTGTTATACAAATTCAAAGTATTTAAGTGAAAAAAGGAAGAGAACAAAAGAAGAAAATCAATGTTCATATAAGAGTTGGGTTGGAAATTTTACCTATCAAATTAACCGTTTGTAGATTTAGGCTAAAACTTCTTCAAAGGTATCAATTCCTGTTTCTTTTCTTCTTCTTGCTTCACTCTCGGATGTCAAATCACATGAATGGTATCTTAAAAGGTAATCAACGAAGAGTTGTTCATATAATATGAGGTGTTGTTGATCCAACATTTCTACAAAAAAACACAAGACATTAGTAATGTTCATGGTTTGAGATTACAAAATAATCTTGAATTGTGATGGCCTTCTTTCTTAGACTCATTCTTTCTTGTCTATCTATTTCTGGAAATTTATGTAATCATATTGATTCATGAAAAAATTGAGTTTGTGAATGTATATTGTATTCTGTTTATATAGTTGTCTTCAAATTTTAATGGTGTAAAAATCTTTCAAATTCTACAATTAAGTAATGCAGATTATGTTGTAACTGAAAGAATTTATTGAAATAAAATAAAGAGACTCTTATTATAAATGATAAGGATTAATCTTAACATTGATTTTTTTTTTTGAAGGTTTTAAATCAATTAAAACGGTTTTGACATTTGCTCACATTAATGTTCTTTCATTATTGTCTTTTTAATGATGAATTAAGAGTGGTCATAAAAATCAATTGTGGTTACTATGTAGGCTTGATTATATATTTATTGCATTAGTCTTTTATTAATTTATTTAATTAGTAAATTATGTATAAAAATGAAATTAAAATGTTAAAAAAAAGGAGAAAATAGATAAATAGGAATGGTGGCCATTGAGAGGTGCCACATCAGCCTGGTCTACATTCAGCTTTATATATATATATAGATTGGATTTGCTCATTCCTATTCCTAACTAATATTACTCTTCCCATGTCTTTTTGTGTAATTTCAAGTATGATATTTTTTCCATATAAATTTGAACAGAGCTGGGTAAGTATTTTTAACACACTTTTTATAATTATTCATTTTCAAGGAAGAATTGAGTGAATATTGAGTTATAATTTTTTTCTAATTTGATAGTGAACGTTTTATCAAAAACTTCAATTCGTTTGCTCGGTCTATGTCCTTTTAGAGTGTAGCTGTAACACCTCGCTAAGTGCAAGAGCTGGAATTAGAAAGAGTCATTTTTGGAAAGAATGAAAAATCTAGAAATTTGTTTAAGTTATGTTAAGTTTGAGTTTTGGGTTAACTTCAAACGACCATAACTCCTATCTCAGGACGAGTTAGGTGTGCTACAAGATATCGTAGGAAAGATCTTTGGATTATCTTTCGAACTCCACCGAGTTTGCTTGCTTTCAAGTTTGTATGAGGGAGATATGCCCATTTGAAGTCGGGTTGTCTATATAAGGAAAGTCAAAACCGGATTTTTGAAGAGTATTATGGTCTTTTCACTACCCAATTAATTAAATTCATTTTAGGTAATTACTTAGGGATCTAAACTGAATTGGTTTAGTTTAGACAATTGAAAATTCACGCTAGGGTTTTAGAGCGAAGAACTCAAGAGGAGAAGAGAAGAGGAAAGTCAAAATTCATCGTTTTCGTGAGGAATTGATTGTGGATTTTGCCAAGGATTCAATCCTACGAGGTATGTGAGTTCACATAGCATTGGGTTCGTTCACATATCGTTGGGTTCGTTCACCCACGTGCCAAACAAGTTTAATTCAGTGTAATTTCGTCCTAAAAAGATTGAGAATTTCTTGTTCTTGAGTTGTGTTCTTGAATTTCTTTCGTTCTTGAATGAAATTGAGGAATTCTTGAGAGTTTAATGTCTATTATTAGAGTAGCTTTTAGTTAGATTCTTGTGTATATGTTTTGGGTACCTGAATCTAAAGAGATATTGAGAAAAAGAATCGAAGTTAATCGAATTAAGGTCTGAAAACGAGAGGAAAAATTCTCCAGATTCACCTGGGGGATGCTGGCGCGGTGCGCCCCCATAGCGCCAGGAAGGCTGGGGTGACGCGCCAGGAAGGCTGGGGTGACGCGCCAGCAGTGCTCCAAAAAGTTGTCTTTGAACTTTGGGGGCTCGTGCAGCGCGCCAGGGCCGTCCTCCCCAACCCATTTTTCGTTGTTTAGCCAATTTAAGTCCTTTTAAAGTGTACTAACACTTCCTATCGATTCTAACTACTCTAAGTGACTTCTAAACACCTAGAGATCATCCAGAAACATGAATCATAACCTTGAATCCATAAATTCAAATTCAAGGAAAGTTAAGAGCCAAGTCTAGAGAGTTCTTAGTCTTTTCAAGAAGTCTTTTGCAAATGTTTTAATATTGTTTAAAGACTTGAGTTTTGAGTTAAGTAAGAGTAACAAATGAAGTTCATTTCTTCAAAAAGAGTATATGGGAGAGTTCCCAGAGAGTAAATGTTTTCACATTTAAACAACAGAGGGAACACTGATTTCCAAGAGAGACATTGAGCTAGTTTTTGAGTAATTATCTTAAACCACAGAAATAGTTTTTATTTTAAAACGTATGAGCTGAGTATTTTGGGAGTAGTATTGAGCAGCGATGTGGGGAAGAGTTCATAACAACTCAATGTCTCCATAAGCTATGTAGCCAACGTGGGTAGAAAAGAGTAATACTTTTTAGATGATTTCTTAGTGCTTTTTAGCATAGACTAGTGGATCCACTTAGTTGAGGCATTCTATATCCCGACAAGTTATAGGATAGTTCTGGCAGCGTGGGGGAGATATTGTATAATCACATAGCTCGTAGTGATGGTTGTCGGTTAGAGAAACTCCCACAAAATTATATTACTTTATTACATATGTATATTGAGTTGTTACTTACTGTTTTAAATGCTTTATATAAACTGCACCTTTACTATTATTTATTTCTGCATTGAGTTGAATATCCATGAGTTTGAGTAAAGTTGAGGTAAGTGTTTCTTTAGAATTCCCCTCGCATGCTCGTACATTCAATGTACTGATACCATTTGGCATGCATCATTTTATGATGCAGATATAGGTAACCAGGATTAGCATCCAATGCCTCGTTGATCCAGTTGAGCACTCAGAGTCAGTTGGTGAGCCTTCTTGCTTTCCGGAGGATCCCTTTTTACATTGTTTTTAGTATTTCAGTTGTTAGGATGATCGGGGGTCTTGTCCCGACATCCCTCTTTTTTTTAGAGGCTTCATAGACGGATAGTTATAGTTCATTAGTCTTTTCATTTCCAGTTGTTTATGTTAAGACAATAAGTTGCCATTTTGGCAAGTCGAATGTTTCTTTTAAGACATTCTAAGTTATTGCATGAGTTATCTTTATAGATTGTTCTTATTATTTAAGTCTTCCGGTACAAGTTAAGCCAGACCAAGGGTTCACTTGGGGCCAACAATGGTTCTCGAGTGCCAGTCCCGCCCAGGGTGTAGGCTCGGGGCGTGAAAAACTTGGTATCAAGGCATAGAGTTCAAGAGTCCTAGTCCTAGGGAGTCTATGAAGCCATGTCCGTAGAGTCTTAGTTATCGGTGTGAAGCATGCCACATCTATAATTAGAAGGTTGAGACATTTAAGAACTATCTCACTTCTTTCACATTCATTTCATGTGATAGAGTTAATCTCTATAAAGTGTCCTTCTAACTCGTGCTTGCGCGTGTATTTTAGAGCTTGCCTCTACGAAGAGCTGTCTGAGATAGTCCTACTAGGCAGAATGTTGAGGAACAATATGTCACACCCTGAGCTACCCCCGAGACACGGACATGGGACCTAGGATCACAAGTGACCCCAAGCTAACCCTGTTGGCATAATCATGAGCATACTAAAGATAAACTGAGAAATAAAACTATTGCAAAAGCTAATAATAAGTAAGTCTGAAATGATGGGGAATACTCATATACTAAAACTAAATATCAAATCTGAGAGCTTAATACAAAAGAAACATCAAACTCAAATACTAAGCTAAATCTAACTATGTCTGAACATAGCCTCTAACTGACTAGAAGTGCTGGGACATGCCCCAGCTAAGTCTAGCAAAACTGAAACTAAAAGACTGAAATAATGAAAAGATAACATGATTGTTGTCCTCGAAGAATGAGGACTCACCATTGATGCTGCTGAACTGTAGATCGGGAACCAATCTAAACGTGATCTGGATGCTGAGAATCTGAACCTACATCACAAGAAGATGTAGCGCAAAGTATGCGTCAGTACTTGAAAGGTACCGATCATGCATGATAGAGTAAAGCTAAAATAACATCATAACTGAATAGAGCAATAAAGCAATAATATAATCTAAAACATAATATAGATACTGAATACTGAGCTAACTGAATGAAATGACCAATTTATAACATGCTAAGACTGAATACTGACTGTATTGAAATGTGGTCAATGCAATGGAATCTGTCTCAACTGTGGGAGCTACTAATAACCGATAATAAAACCAAATGAGCTAAATATGGAGTTTGATGTATACTCCCCATCGAAAGGACCCAATATACCATGCTAGAGGTATAAAGGCATGCTGGCGTGATCACTAAAATGATTCCCACAGAGGGGACTTACAACCTATGTGGCTAGTAGTTCTGGGACTATTTGGGTACGTTGAACCTTAGTCCAACGCGGTATTATGCTACTCCCAATAGATTAAGTGATTAAGATAATATGACTGAATTTCTGTAATATACTGGATAGCTTAAAACTGACATGCAAACTGAGAATGCACATTAATAACTAATAATGACACATTCAAAACTGAGGCATGTATATCTGAAATAACTGAAATATCTAACCTAGCATGTGTAATTCAAGAACTAAAGAAATACATAGCTAGAGTTCTGAAATTCATGCAAGAAACAAAGTAGTAACATGATAATCTGATTTGGAACATGTAGATAACTAATTCTTGATAATCTGTTGAAGTTCTAGAAACCCTAGGTCTAGTCATGATAAGGGAATCAAGAAACTGACTGAAAACTAGGGACCTAATGGGTGAAAGCAACCCACTAGTGAAACCCCACATACCTGATGACAAATTCCACGGAGAAATCTTTCGATTTTGGGGCTGGAACTGATGGAACCTTGTTGCGTTCTTGAACTAGGGTTCTTGACCTCTTTCTCCTCTAAGCGTTCTAATTTTTCTAAGTTTTGATTAATGATTTTGACTAAGGTAAGTTCTAGTTATATTTCTAGGCTTAAACTAACTAAAACCTCATAATTTAGGGTCTAAACAACATAGTTTAGAAATAGGAAAAGACCAAAAGACCCCTGGCTTAATTGCTGTCAGAGTGACCGACGGACGGCACAGACATACCGTCGATGGACTGACGGTCCGTGCTGGTGAACCGTCAGTCGTGGCTGAGACTGGGTTCCTGGGGGCCTGATCCATAAACCAAGAGCACAGACCGTGGCTTGGCCTACTGACCATAGGTCTAGCTGTGGGTCAGCACTTAGCCAAAATTTTCTCTGGGGTTATGGGGAGGGGTTGCAGATGCAAACTACGGGCCACCAGCACTGATCGTGGGTCACCCTACAATCCGTGGGTGGTGTAACGCCCCTCAAAATGAAGTAGGATAAAGTAGAGCCTCACATGGGTTTTATGCATTAATAACTTGTTAAAATAATGAACAATAGCCTTTTTAGTCAGTTTTAAAGAGTTTGGAAGTCAAACGTCAAGTTACGACCAAGACGTTTGAAAACTAGTCTTTTACGTGTTGGTGTGTTCTAGTATGTTGTTCATGTTTTTATGTGTTTTTTGGAGTCTAAAATCAGTGGAGGTGACCCTAGTGTCTTAATAAATGTTTTTAGGGTCAAAACGTTCGGATACGACGTCCCTGGGGACACCCTAAGGGTCCCCGAGGAGGACCCCAACCTTGGCCAAGCAAGCTGCCAAGGCAGCTTGAAAATGCTCATGGAGGGAGCATGTCCGCATCGCGGACTGGCTCCACCAAGGGCCAAATGGTTGGTCCGCGTCGCGCACTCTTTTGTCTCAAAATTTAATTTTCAGAAACTTGTGGGAATACCTCCGCGTCGCGAACTTGTTTCCCGACGAAATCTGCGAAAATAAAACTCAAGTTTGACTTGTTTAAAAAGGTCCAACTAAGTGAGGGGTAGTTTGGGTATTATGTGGGTTATTATTTTAAGTGTTTTTAAGTATTTTAAAGGTATTTAAACTTGCATATGGTATTATAGAATTCATTCTTCCAAATCAAAACTCCAAAGTTCTTTCTCTCTCTAAAGTTCTCTCAAGTTCAAGGAAGAAGAAGGTGGAGAGCTAGGGTTACAAATAGAGGGTTTCTTCCACCAAATTTCATTGAGATTTCATCAAGCGAGGTATGGTGGCTCTTGATCTAGGACTCATCTTCATCCTAGAGTCAATTTCAAAGGATTTTACAATGTTTTCAAAAAGTGACTAAAAGCTTGTTTTTGAATTCTATCAAGGGTTCTTGCATGAAAATGATTTGAAACGTTGGGATATGGGTTAATTGATGTTTGTTTGTGGTTTTTGAATGAAATACTCCATTAACCCTTGTCTTCTACAAAACCCTAAAATTTGCCATGAAGTGGGTCTATTTCTATAAATTCAAAGTTGATGGAACTATGGGTAAAGTGAATTGTATTGATATC
>JAJOOO010016719.1:0-11622 GCA_029582685.1 Solanum piurae | reverse complement strand
AAGGATGATCAATTAAATAGGACCCTAGCTACCTAACTCCATCCTTGTTCCTGTCCTTACGAGCTATACAGAAGGGTAATAAGTTAAATATCTTTAATCAAAAAATTATATTTAGCATAGAAAAAAATATATTGCATATCTATAAAAAAAATATTTTTCAATTTTTCATGCATATATGTTAAATTTTGAACATACTTGGACGAAATTTCTGATTTCACTTGGCCTCACCCTCCCCTTCCGCTAAACAACAATCGATCAACTATACCACAATCCCGAATTTTATTTATTAACATTTAGAGGACATTATAATTAGACCATTTTTATTCTTATTTTATGTGGGATTTCTTTAATATATATATATTGAAGGCACATAATCTTGAATGCAAGTTATGTAACTTTTTGGCTTTATAAGAGATCAAGTTGTTAAAGAAATTAAATTGTCTTCGATCGTTAAATCCCCATTATTTTGTGTTTCTTATTTCTGTTATTACATTTATTCATAATATATATTTGATAATAATTTGGAATTATTAATTTTTTGGCAGATGAGCAATTACTCTTCTATGGATGGAATCTTGTATTGCAAGACTCATTTCGAACAACTATTTAAGGAATCGGGAAATTTTAGCAAGAATTTTCAGAATCGTAAGACATCCTAATTTTTTTAAATTAATTTTTGCTAAGACTCTTTTATCTTAATTTTTACTAATAATCTTAATTATTAACATTTCAGCAGCTAAGTCTGAGAGGCAAAATTCATTGGTATGTTCACAACTACACATTTCAAAAAATATATGTTTTTCTTAAAAATAAATAAATTTGTATCTCAAATATTTTTAGCTAACAATTAATTACTATATATTTTGTGCAGACAAGAGCTCCAAGCAAACTTTCAGCTATGTTCTCTGGAACCCAAGATAAATGTGCTGCTTGTGACAAAACTGTTTACCCACTTGAAAAGGTACAAATATTAAACCATTAATCAATTGTTTTTAAAAAAATAAATAAAAAGGTTTATTCATGATCAATTAATCTCAATTCATTCACAATTCGAAAATCTTCGGATCTATATTAATTTTCAACTCCTCAAAGTATTTCATCGACCTATCACAACTTACTTCCTTTATTTGAACTAATTGAACCGACTATATATGCTTTGTTTACACATAGGTAGAGTTTATGGTTTTAATACATATACTCGATGGTATAGAAAAATTTTGCAATATACAAGGCTATAATCTATTTGATTATATATATGTATATATATATTGTGAAATTAGTCATTAATTCTTATGTTAATATAAATTGTTTATATTACATCTTTTTAGAACGTGACCTTTCCATGCCCTGACATGTAAAAATAGAATACTGTGAATTAACATGCCCTTTCTATAACATGGTGTTGCTATGTTTCCTAATTAGTTAATTACTATATCCAATTTTCTATGAAATGTTACGTATTATTATAAGTCAATTTATAACCTTATGCTCTCGTATATATTATTAGTGCACAAAACATAAACTCTGACTATCCGAAAATCGAAATATAGGTGACAATGGAAGGAGAATCATTCCACAAATCATGTTTCAAGTGTGCACATGGAGGTTGTGCACTTACCCATGCAACATATGCATCCCTTGATGGAAACTTGTATTGCAAGCATCATTTTGCTCAACTCTTCATGGAAAAAGGAAATTACCAACATGTCCTCAAAGCTGCAAATAACAAAAAGAATAGTGCTGCTATAACACCATTAAATGATGATGAAATTAATGCTGTTGAAAATACATCAACAGAAGAGAATAATAATGATGATAATAATAAAGAGCTTGAAAATGCAGAGGAATCACAAGAATCATAATATAAAAAAAGTACCCTCTCTCCCCTAAGTATTATAATTACATTTAATTAAATTTTATCCTTTAATTAATTGGATCAATTGATCCTTCTATCTATTTTGATAGCTAAAATGTTTGTGTTTATCATATATTAAATTTTTCCCATTTGTTTATATATATTTATCCAAGGCAACCTCTCATTTGTAATTAATTAAATTTTATTGTCTGGATATAATATTCCTTTGTTAATATTTATACATATACATACATTTTGTGCAATGTTGTGTCAAGGTGTATATTTTCACATTAACTATATTGGATTTTAATTTTTTTTATGGAGCTACACTTAGCGTACAAATTATAATTATAGCGTAGATTATATATATATAAGTATGTTGTGTGGTAATCTGTCTTATATTTAATTTAAAGAGTCTTATGTGTAGATATTTTTAATGGCTTCATGTCATATTGGCAAATTCAATAGTAGGCCAACATTTGGAATTTATGAATTCATGTAGCGGCATTCTATAAATAGCATTACACTTATAATAATTGGTATTAATCAGATATTTATAAATATTTAATAAACTAAATTTGATTACTAGATTGATTGTAGTGAAATGAATAAGATTTTTTTACCTTTAATAAGATATTTCGAATTTAAATTCTATGAAAAAAATCTCGGCAAGAAACATTTTTTTCTCTTAATAGTTAAATCTTACGTGACACAAATTTAAATTATTTAAGGCCCAATATAAATATCATACACGCGTAGAAAACAAAACAAAAGAATAGTTGAACTTGAATTCATCTGTGGAAAAGAAAAGGAGTCACTCCCTTTATGCCATTTATGTGAGGACTTTCACTTTTTTTAAAGTTCATTTGACTCATTTTTTACTAAATTAGATTTGTTTAATATTTTAAAATTAGAATTTATATATTCAAAAGCAATAAAAAAAAAACTACAAGTTACCTTTCTTCTTACGTCAAGACAATGAAAAAATGTACTTAAAGATATGCTCAAATTCATATTATTTGAATTTCGAAAATATAATTTTTATACTGTCATCTTTTACTTTAACTCTTTAAGAACTAAAGAGAGTGTTTCCTAAAATCGCACAATAAGAGATCCCATTACTTTAACTCGTTAGCTCAGTGGTGTTTCAAAATTACCGCCCACATTTAATTCTTCAAAGTCAAGTAACATTAATTGATAAAAATGAATCCTTAACCTAAAGTAATTCTAATAAAAAGTCGTATTCAATTTTTAAAAAAGTAACAGAAGTTAGTTTCTTAATGTTGTTAAAAAAAGTTTATTAGTGTTTATAATTATAAAAATATAATTGTGATGGATAATTAAGTAATTTAAGAAAAAAGATAATTGTTATAGATTTTGATAGCTCTTATCGGAAATTTTATGACTTTTTGATTATTCAAATATATTTTTCTCTTAATTACCATGTATTTTGGGTTTCCTAAATTACATAAATCTTAATCCTTTTCTTTTTCGAAAACAAAAAACTTTTGAGTTACCAAAGTTGTAAACTTAATACGTCCATTTCCAATAAGGATTACATAATTTATATAACTATATATTTGGGCTAAAAGCTATTAAACCATTATAGCATATCATATTGTCTTATACAACTTAATTACTAGGGTTTTAAGGATATTCTTTTAACTTGATTCATCCACTATTGTCAATTTGTTTAATATTCATCACTTAAGTATAATGACCGCTATTCATCATCGTCAACCAAAGAGATATTCAGAGAGCTATAATTTTTACCCCAAGGAGAGCGATGTTATCAAGTATCTACTAGGGTTTGCGATAGATGAGCCACTTCCTGAGCAACATCAATTCATGCAGCTAGTTGATCTTTACGAGGAAAAGGAGCCATGGGAGATTCTTGAGGGCACTAACACCAACGCAGGTTACTTCATTACACCGTTGAAGAAAGAGAAGCCACATCATAAAAGATTTAAGCGAATTGTTGGGAAGGGCACATGGAAGATACAAGACCCAGCGAAGAAAGTGTTTGATGAAAAAGGTAGACTTATGGGGTACGTCCATCATATGAAGTACACTCCCGATACTAACAAAAAGTCAATAATCAAGGAGTTATTTGGCGAGTGGTTAATGACCGAATACTCTTTGGATAATGGTTATGTTACTAATATGAAGAAGAAACTTATATATAAGGATTTTGTAATTTGTAAGATCAAGAAGAAGAAACAAAGGCGTGATCATGATGATAAGGGTAAAGATGAGAATATTATGAATGATGTTGAAGTTAATGAATTAATCGATTCGGTTATGGAAGAATTAGAAGAGATCATTGATGATGATAATATAGAGGTGGATGCTGGGGATGACTTTCTTGCTGCATTGGAGGATGAATGTATGAATTCAGAAGACAATAGAATATCAAAAAATAATGCAAACGATATCAATCTTGATGAATATGACTTCTTTTAGTAGATGTTGTGATATAGTTAGCTACTTATTAATTTAATAAAGTTACCAATTGTTTGTAAAATATCGTTACTCATATATTATAGTTTATTAGTTATGATCAAGTACGATGTGCCATATTATTTTTCTTTCTCAAATTGTGCTTGCTTATTAAATAATTAGATCAAATGATGAATTGGTTTAGCTCATAATTATTATTTTTTATTGGAAGTACAAAATAACCTATTTTTCTTTTTAATGAATCCTGTGCAATATATATATCCAAATTAATTGTACCAAACATCGAATTAAAAAGTTCATGCTTTTCTATATCAGTAAATTAATTGGGAAAATAAATTCTATCACAAATTTATGGTGTAATGACTATTAGCGCAAATATATAGGTCTTTTTGATTTTTCAAATATATTTTTGTCTTAATTACCATGTATTTTAGGTTTCCTAAATTACATAAATCTTAATCCTTTTCTTTTTTGAAAACAAAAACTATTTTCCTTACATACGTCCATTTCCAATAAGGATTATAATTTATAACTATATATTTGCACTAATAGTCATTACACCATTATAGTATCATATTGTCTTATACAACTTAATTACTAGTGCTTTAGGTATATTCTTTTAGCTTGATTCATCTACTATTATTGTTAATTTGTTTAATATTTATCACTTAAGTATAATGACCGCTATTCATCATCATCAACCTAAGAGATATTCAGAGTGCTATAATTTTTACCCCAAGGAGAGCGATGTTATCAAGTATCTACTAGGGTTTGCGATAGACGAGCCACTTCCTGAGCAACATCAATTCATGCAGCTAGTTGATCTTTACGCGGACAAGGAGCCATAGGAGATTCTTGAGGGCACTAACACCAACACATGTTACTTCATTACACCATTGAAGAAAGAGAAGCCGCATCATAAAAGATTTAAGCGAATTATTGGGGAGGGCACATGGAAGATACAAGACCTAGCGAAGAAAGTGTTTGATGATAGAAGTAGACTTATGGGGTACGTCCATCATATGAAATACACTCCCGATACTAACAAAAAGTCAATAATTGTAACATCTCGCTATTTGAAAGAACTAGGAAGAGTTAAAAATCTTGAAATTTGGTTAAGTTATGTTAAGTATGGTTTTTGATCAACTTCAAACGACCATAACCCCTACATCAAGATGATTTAGGTGTTCTTCCAGATACCGTAGGAAAGATCTTGGAATAATCTTTCCAATGCCGCTGAGTTTTCTTGATTCCGAGTTTGTATGAGTGAGATATGCCCATTTGAAGTTGGGTTGTTCAAATAAGGAAAGTCTAGTCCGGATTTTTGAAGGGTAGTTTGGTCTTTTCCTTGCCCAATTATTTTATTTCTTTTTTGGTAATTAAATTAGGGTCTAATCAGAATTAGATCAGTTTATTATTTTACCAAAATATACTAAGGCTTGGAGAAAAGAGAAAAGAGAAAAGAGGAGAAAGGAGAAGAGAAGTTCATAGTTCGTCGAGTTCTTGGAGATTTTCGTGTGGATTTCGCCAAGGGTTAATCCCTACGAGGTATGTGAGACTTTTATAACGTTGGGTTCATTCACCCACATGCCAAACATGTTTATTTCAGCGTGAATTCGTCTTAAAAGAGTTTGAAAGTTAATGTTATTGATATGTATTCTTGAATTTGATGTCATTCTTGAATTGGACTGAGATTGAGAAGTTTCTAAGATCATTACATCAAATTATTGAGTTGGTTGGAGTTAGGTTCTTAGGTACATTTGTTGGGTATCTGTATCTAAAAATAATTTGGGAGAAAGAACCGGGTTCAGGCGAATTGGGGCTGGAAAACGAAGAAGGAAATTAGTCGGACAAATCTGGGCACTGGCTCCGCGTCGCGGACCTGCTCTCCAGATTTGGGAAAAAATCTTTTGCGTCGCGGAGCGGTCATGGACGGTTCTGCCTCAAAAAGTATTTTCGCGACCAAAAATTTAAATACATCTTTGCGTCGCGGACCTGCTCTCAGACAGTGATTTTTTTTTATCTTTTCTCATGTTTAGCTATCTAAAAACACTCCTAAACACCATGAGATCTTTCCTATCACAAATCATAATCCTTGAATCCATAATTCAATTCAAGGAAAGTTAAGAGTCAAGTTTAGAAGTTAAGAAGCAAGTCAAGAGAAGTTCATTAAAGGTTTTCAAAAGTCTTTCACAAACGTTTTAACTTTGTTCTAAGACTTAAGTTTTAAGTTAAGCAAAGAGTAAGGAGTTGAGTTCATTTCTCCAAAAGTTATAAGGGAACTAAGTATTCCCAAGAGTTTAAAATGTTTTCACATTTGAACAAGAAAGGAAAACACCGATTTCCAAGAGAGCTTTCAAGCTAAGTTTTGAGTAATTATCTCAAACCAAAGAAATAAGTTTTGTTTTAAAAATATATGAGCTAAGTATATTTTGGGAGTAGTATTGAGCACCGATATGGGGACACGAGTTCATATTAACTCAAGTTTCCATAAACCATGTAGACATCATGGGTAGTAAATGATCATACTTTTTAGATGACTCATTCAGTTGCTTTTTAGCATAGACTAGTGGATCCACTTAGTTAAGGCGTTCTACATGACGACAAAGTATAGGACAATTATGACAGCGTGGGCAAGACATTGTATCACCACTTAGACTCATAGTGGTGGTTGTCGGTTAGAGAAACTCCCACAAAAACTATACTACTTTGATATATGAGTAAAGTTGAGTTTGTTATTGCATATCTTTAACAAATTGAGTTGTTATTTACTGTTCTAAATGCTTTGTATAAATTGCACTATTATTGTTGTCTACCACTGCATTTTGAGTTGAGTTATTCTTGAGTTGACTAAAGCCAAGGTAAGTGTTCCTTTCAGGTCCTTTTCAAGCTTAAGTTGTGTTTAGCATTCCAACTTGCATACTCGTACATTCAATGTACTGATGCCAGTTGGTATGCATCGTCTTATGATGCAAACGCAGGTAACCAGGATCAACATTCAGCACCTCGTTGATCAGGTTGAGCACTCAGAGTCAGTTGGTGAGCCTCCTTGCTTTCCAGAGGGTCTTTTTCATAATTGTTTAGCTTTCAGTTGTTAGGATGATCGGGGGTCCTGTCCCAACATCCCTCTTTGTTTTAGAGGCTTCATAGACAATTAGCAGTCAGTTGTCTTTACATTATTATTTCATATGTTAAGACTTGAGTTGTCATTTTGGCCAAGTTGAATGTTTGACCTTTAAACATTCTTAGTTATTTTATTAAACAGTTGAGTAAAGTGCATTTGATCATTGTAATAATGCTTAGAGTCTTCCGCTGAGTAAGTAAGTCAGGCAAAGGATTCGCTTGGGGCCAACGATGGTTCTCGAGTGTCAGTCCCGCCCAGAGTGTAGGCTCGAGACGTGACAATAATCAAGGAGTTATTCGACGAGTGGTTGATGACCAAATACTCTTTGTATGATGGTTATGTTATTAATATGAAGAAGAAAATTATATATAAGGATTTTGCAATTTGTAAGATTAGGAAGAAGAAACAAAGGCGTGATCACGATGATAAGGGAAAAGATGAGAATATTATGAATGATGTGGAAGTTAATGAATTAATCGATTCAGTTATGGAAGAATTAGAAGAGATTGATGATGATAATATAGAGGTGGATGCTGGGGATGACTTTCTTGCTGCATTGGAGGATGAATGTATGAATTCAGAAGAGAATGAAATATCAAAGAATGATGCAAACGATATCAATCTTGACGAATATGACTTCTTTTGGTAGATGTTGTGATATAGTTAACTACTTATTAATTTAATAAAGTTACCAATTATTTGTAAAATATCGTTACTCATATATTATAGTTTATTAGTTATGATCAAGTACTATGTGCCATATTATTTTTCTTTCTCAAATTGTGCTTGCTTATTAAATAATTAGATCAAATGATGAATTGGTTTAGCTCATAACTGTTTTTTATGTTGTTGTTGTTGGAAGTGCAAAATAACCTATTTTTCTTTTTGAATAAATCCTAGGGCAATATATATTCAAATTAATTGTACCAAACAACGAGTTAGAAAATTCATGCTTTTTTATATCAGTAAATTAATTGAGAAAATAAATTCTATAAAATTTCTAAACGTAAAGTTAATTTTCGTTAGCTCAGTGGTGTTTCAAAATTACTGCCCACATTTGATTCTTCAAAGTCAAGTAACATTAATTGATAAAAAGGAATCCTAAACCTAAAGTAAATCTAATAAAAAGTCGTATTCAATTTTTTAAAAAGTAACAGAAGTTAGTTTCTTAATGTTGTTAAAAACAGTATATTAGTGTTTATAATTATAAAAATATAATTGTGATGGATAATTAAGTAATTTAAGAAAAAAGATAATTGTTATAAGTGAATAAAAATTGTTATAGATTTTAATAGCTCTTACCATAAATTTTAGGACTTTTTGATTTTTCAAATATATTTTCCCCTTAATTACCATATATTTTAGGTTTCCTAAATTATTAATTTTCCTAATGCTTCTTATCACATATTGTTTTTCTTACCATATATTTTAGGACTTTAATTCTTAATTTTAAATATTATAAAGATAATTAATAATAATAAAATAGTAAATCACAATTTTATCTATTATAAAGTTTTTAATTGAATAGTAAAAAATTAAATCAATATTTATAAGGGCCTTCATACTTTTTAAGGTAATATAGATTCAGATGGATGGATAGATGTTGTCAATCAAACATAAAACCCTATGTATTTAGTTAAAACTATGATAAATTAGCCCTTTATTTTTCGCAAAGAACTAAATTAAAGCACCACATGACTAATCCCAATAAATCTTGCTTCATTACTCCAAAGCATATCCTACATTGATGATTACACGTATACGGCTGAAAATAATGTTTAATAAAATATCAATGATCCATAATATATTTTTTGATTGAGATAAGCACAATTAACGATCTCCAATAAATAATTTATGTGATGAGAAAAAGTTAAATTGAGATATAAATTGAGATAACGAAACTACCATAGTTGTTCTACAATACAAAAAATGAGTTGGCCGTATTTGAGATATATTTCTTTCAATAGCCCATGAATAATTATACTATACGTTTTTAACCATGAAATTAGAAATCTACTGCACTCGTTTGTATTATATATTGAGATTTTTTTCACCCTTAATCAAAATAATATCGTATCAGACGAGAGTTAATTAGATCGAAAGGGTGTCCAACGGTAACAATTTTGAAGATTCCATAATCAAGTTTCTATGGACGAAATTACCTCAATATTTTTGTTTAGTTGTTAGTTTATTGACAAAAAATCAATTTTTTGATGATTACATGATATTGTCCGAAAAATCTTTCTAAGTTTTTGTTGATTTTAATCACTTTCTTCAAGAATTTTTTTTATTTTTTTGTGATGTTGATTACCTGTTCTTGTTTAGTAGTTACTTTTATTACGGGAAAAAAAAATCAACAATTCTGATACTTATAGATCATTTGAAAAATATCAAAAAGAATTTTAAGTGTTTGCTTATTAGTTGTTAGTTTTGGGAACTAATTTTTGTGATACTTTTTTCTGGAAATTACTTGCGGGTTCTTATTGATATTGGATATACTTGTAGTTTTTTTAGCTTATAAGTCAAAACTTTTGGCTTATTTTTATTTTTTTAATTGAAAAATCTTTTGAATTGATTAATTTTAGGTGTTTTAAGATAGTATAGATAAATAATTTTGATTTTAAAATTCTACATTAATAAATTAATTGGAGAAACTCCTAAACGTAAAGTTAATTTTCGTTAGCTTAATTTCAGAATTATTGCCCACATATGATTCTTCAAAGTCAAGTAATATAAAAAGGAATCCTAAACCGAATCTAATAAGTAAAAAAGTTGTATTCATTCTTTTTTAAAAGTAGCAAAAGTTAGTTTCTTAGTGTTGTTAAAAACCGTTTATTAGTGTTTATAATTATAAAAATATAATTGTGATGAATAATTAAGTAATTTAATAAAAAAGATAATTGTCATAAATTAATCAAATTGTCATTGATTTTAATAGCTCTTATAGTATATTTTAGGACTTTTTGATTTTTCAATTTTTTTTTCTTACCATATATTGTAGGTTTCCTAAATTATTAATTGTCTTTATGCTTCTTACCATATTTTTTTTCTTGCTATATATTTTACGATTTCGATTCTTCATTTTAAATATTTTACAGATAATTAGTAATAATTTGAAGAAAATAATAAATTACAATTTTGTCTATTATAAAGTCTTTAATTGAATGATATAATTTCAATCAATATTTACAAGGACCTTCATACTTTTTAAAACAATATAAATATATATGGATGAATTTATTTAGTCAAAATTATAATAAATTAGCCCTTTATTTTCAGCGAAGAACTAAATTAAAGCACTGCATAACTAATCTCAACAAATCTTGTTTCATTACTTCATAGCACATCCTATACTGATAGATTAAAATAATCATAAATAATATCAATGATCCATAATATAAATGTTCTTGATTGAGATAAACATAATTAACGATCTCTAATAAATAATTCATGTGATGAGAAAAAGTTAAATTACTTATAGAAGAATAATGTGTGATCCAGCACAATGATGTTTTGAGACTATAGGTTAGGTTCACCTGATTTCTTAATTCTTACATTGAGTAAATAATAAGGGTGTGTTTGGTACGAAGGAAAATGTTTTCCTAGAAAATGTTTTTTTTTTAAAAATAAGTATATTTTTTACTTGTTTTTTCATGTTTGTTTGGAGAATAGAAAATATTTTTTAATGTTTGCTTGGTGAATGAAAAATAATTTTCAGATTTTTTTTTTTTTGCTTAAGACTAAAAATACTCTTTAGGAAAATAATTTATGATCCGAAAATCAACCCCGATAATTGATCTAGGATCCGACCCCGACACCCAAACTAGGACAAGACCCCGATGACCGTTCCAAAATCCGACCCTAAGATTTGACCCAAAAATTCAAAAATAATTTTTTTAAGAATTTTTTTTTGACGGAGTCGCCGGGGGGGGGGGAGGTTGGCGGCTGAGGGGATAGGAGTGGAGGTGGAGGTGGAGGTGGCATAAAAAATAAATTTTTAAAAATTTGAAATATTTTTCTAAAGCCATTTTTTAAAAAAACCTAAAAAATTAACAGTGGTGGCCTGGGTGGGGTTGGGGGTTGGGGTGACGTAAAAAATGAATATTTTTTAAATTTGAAATATTTCCAAAAATAATTTTTCCTTAATTTTTTTTTGACGGAAATGGCCTTGGTGGGGGGGGGG
>JAJOOO010016717.1:0-19802 GCA_029582685.1 Solanum piurae | reverse complement strand
ATTGAAAATATTTTTTAAAAACTAACTTTAATTTATTTTTGGGGTGGGTGGGGGGTGGGGGTGAAAAATAAAAATTTAAAATTGAAAGTATTTTTTATAAAATAAACTTTAAATTTATTATTATTTGGGGGTGGGGGTGGGGGCCAGTGGGTAGGGGTTGGGTGAAAATAAAATTTTGAAATTGAAAATATTTTTTAAAAATAAATATTTAATTTTTATATTTTTTTTGGGGGGGGGGGGTATGGGCTGGCGGGAGGGGGGTTGGGTAAAAAGATGAAGTTCAATTTTTTTTTTAAAATTAAGCATTTATTTTTTCAACAAAAAAATTGTAATTTGAAGTTGGAGGAATGTTTTGGAAAATGTTTTCCTTAAGTTTTGAAGGGAAGTCATTTTCCTTGATTTTTCGGAAAATGAGTTGATTTGAAAAACATTTTCCAAAACATTTTACCCAACCAAACATGAGAAAATGGGAAAATGTTTTCCTTCATACCAAACACATTACTTACTGATTTTCAATAGAAAACTGTTACCTTTGTTATTTCTATATTGTCCTGACTAAAAAATATTAATTCCAATATTAGGCTAATTACCAATGGACATTACTTCTTTATTTCCTCTTCTGTTTAGTTTTAGCAACAATAAGTAATGAATTATGTGAAACTATCATGTGATGTGATGGGACCACATTCTAAAAATTCCCTCTTATTTCTCTCCTACCTATTATTAGCATTTTCTTCTTTGCTTTGAATTGTTAATTACAATTTTAAGTCAATGATGATACATATTTTTTTTTATCATGTTTTATTTTTTGAAATTGAATATAAAATTGTATGTAATTAAAATCCAGCCTTCTTAAGCATGCAAATTAAATCTAATATTACAGAATTTCAGTTTCTTTCCTAATTTGCTCTCTTCCTTTTATAGTAAAATTATTAATAAGAACAATTATAAATTAAATAGGTAGTCATTTCATTAATTATGTAGTCTCAACTTCAATGATATACAAGTAGAAAAATATAAAATATGTATAAGAACATAACCCAAATCATCATAAATCAAACCTATATTTTTATTGAATTTATAATTGCAAATACGTATCAAAATTAGCTTCGTAGAAGGGAGAAAAAACTAAGTACCTAAACATACTTCCAAAAATTAAAAAATAAAGTTTAATTTATATATCTTGAACTACACGTGCAAGGCACTTGTTCAGGAACTAGTCAAATATGTAAGTCCTTATCATAAGCCTTCTTGTAATCTGGAAATTCTATTGGCTTATAGTTACATGCTGATGTCTTTGAATCAAACTGCCTGACACTAACTAAGCATAGAGTGATCTGGTTTTACCAAGCATGTTGTAATATGACCAACTGCTAAGATGCATATGCGATCATATAATATTAAATAAAATTAAAAATGATCCATATTCTCTAGAAGTGCAAGTAGCATTGAGAATGAAACAGAGAAGTGTGCTTGAAATGGTTTGACATGTCTTGTGTCGACCTACATATTCACCGGCTTGTAGGTGTGAAAATATGGCGAGTGGAGGTTGAAAAGGAGACGAGGAAGAACCTTGAAATACTTACAAATTTCTAGGATAAATGCATACTTAGAATTTTTTTTTAGCACAATAGAAGATAAAGAACCATATATAGATGATATCTAGCTGTGGAGAGTAGGATTTAGTCATATTTTTTTAAGAACTTCTAATATTGTTTTATATATATAGCTTATTTCTTGCTCTTATTTTATCTGGTATGATGAAGACGTGAGTTGAACGAACTTAGCGGAGCAGTTAAGATTTCGTATAGTCAATTCCAACTTATTTATGATTGAGGCATAGTTATAAATTTAGAGACACCGCCATTGTCCTCCCTAGAAAGCTGAATAGGGGTTTGACAAGTGATATCTACTTGGCTTCTTATGATGCTCAAACTCTCCGAAGTTATTGTTGCACACATGTCAGATCCTCTAAAAATGCAATAGAAAATCTAATATACACTTGGCGACATTTTTGAAGAGTTTGAACAACATAGATAGATTTTGTACATATACTTAATACGTATTTATGAAGTGAGACGTATGTTACAGTTACTCCTAAATTATTTAGTACTAAGCTACCAAAACAGCTTTCATTCAGGAATATTCATCTTTCAATTCACCTTAGTAATCTATTGATTGATGATAGGGAGGTATACTTGTATTCAACCAGCTTTCAATTGTATCTTTCATTGAATTTTCCAGATGTAAGATGAAGGGAAACAACTACTATATTACAAAACACAAACCAGAAGCAATGTTTTGACAACAAAGGCATGATTTTACAACAAGAAATCACAGTGAAAGATCATCTGATATATGTTGGTCTCCAATCACCTGAAACATACAGAAAAAGGAGGGGCATTTCGGCATATGAGCATGGCTGCAACAATTAGCTAAGAAAGAATTCCATCCACTTTGTATGTACTTTTGCTGCTGTTATCAAATTGAAATACTACCTCATTAGTTTGAGATCAACATGGATAAATTACTCGAAAGCAAGCATAAGAACAAACAAGAAAAAATATATACCATTGTTGTGATTTCAGGCAGGCACATGATTGGCTCACAACTGCCAGATGACCCTAATCATGTTTCCCGTATTATACATATTGGTGTCAAGTTAGATACAGGTAGATACTCAAATACAAAACATAAAAGTTTGTTTTTACTTACTTTGATAATGAGGTCAATATGGTCATTTCCTTCATTCTCTTCAACATCATCCTTAATCCTCAGAGCTGAAGCTTCCAGAGGTTTGTTCTTGCACCTAATCAACTTAATCTGTTTCAGTGTTGGAATATCTGCAAAGCTAAGGGGGATCTCCTCGAGATTGTAACACGCTTTTATAACAAGTGTTTCAAGCAGGGGAAATGATTCCTCCGAGCCAACCCACCTTGAGATACGTAAGTGCGTCAGGTTCAAAAACTTAAGTTTATGGAAGGTGATATCTCTAAGGCACCACTCTTCTGATTCAAAATAATCTGAGTTCTATAATTGGAGATACTCCAGGCTTGATAGTCCTGCAATGAAGGGAACCATGTTTTCAATATGAGTCCCTCTTAGTACCAACTTCTTTAATTTTGAAGGCAATTGTAACGCAGATACGAGGGGGCCTCCAAAGGAAAGGTGAAAAAGTTGAAGATGGGTAAGATTCTCCAATGTCAGACAAAAAGACTCTGAAGAATCATTATCACCCCTAAACTTGATGTGAAGTTGTTGAAGATTAGGACACCTCCTTGATAACACATCTACCCTATCAATTGGAAATCTAACAATAATCTTTAATATCCTCAAATTTTCCAACTTAGAGGATACTTCAAAGAACCCATGCTTATCAAATTTAGCTTCAAAGATCTCAACATGCCTTAATTTTCCCATTTCCCAAAAATATGTTGGTAACCGTACTATATTACTCCAATTATTCACAATTAAAGTTTCATTATGGGGCAGATGTGATTCTGGATGAAAATAGAATTTCTCTACCCAAACTGTGAGGTACTTAAGGTGATTTAGTGGTTTCAATGTAGTTGAAGACAAACAACTCACTTCATGGGAACTCAAATCCAAGACCTTAAGAAGTCGCAATTTATGAATCCAAACACTTAAGGGAATCCCATCAAAATATTTTTCTATTGTTATCAGTGACCTCAACTGTTGGTGGAAAGGCTTCCGTGTTTTGGATCCCAGAGATGCAAACTTAGAATGCTCTTTACTCAAATTGAAGCTCACTCGACTTTCCCGTGTTTTGGATCCCAGAGATGCAAACTTAGAATGCTCTTTACTCAAATTGAAGCTCACTCGACTTTCGTTCAAATCACAAGTTTGAAATTGGCTATGATTTCCCTTCACAGAGCATAAACTTTTCTTCTCTACTCTTCTCCAAGCAAAAGTGCAGGACTACATCATGAACTTGACAGTGTTTAACCTTACTGTTATATTCTTTCTTTGAAACCATTACAACAATACTGCTAATGAGATCCATCAAGTAATCTTCAGCAGATTCAGTGTTCACCAAGAGGTCTTCCGCTATCCATAAACTTATCAATTTAGACACTGGAATTCTTGCATCCTCTGGAAACATCCTTATATAAATAAGACAAGGCTTTAAATGAACTACTAAGTTATCAAAACTCAACGCATAGTAGCCCGACTATACTCTTCGGACTCACATTCAAGATAGTCAAATAAAGAATCTTTCACCTCATTCCACCAAGGTTCTTCCATTTTCCTTTGTTTTTATTATTCCAGCTACCAAGACAACCACTAGGGGCAGTACTTTGCATTTTTCTGCAACTGCTTGACTCACACCTTGTAGTTCAAGCTGGAAATCTTCCCTTTGAAACAGTTTTTTCTGCAATAATTTGCAACTCTCTTCTGTTGTGAGGAATGGAAGAGTATAAGGATCAATATGGTACTTGACTTGCTTACCCACTTTCTCAAGTCGAGTTGTTACTACTATTCTGCTTCTATTTTCAACGACTGGAAAACAAAGCCTTGAGTCATTCCATTCCATACAATCCCACATATCATCCAATACAATGAGATATCTCTTGCCCATTAGACTTTTTCTCAACATGTCGGGAAGGATGTCATCCTTATCTCCCTTGTCCTTGGAACTGGTAACTTGACTAAAAATCTCTCGTAATAGCGTTCTCCGGTTATATGTTTGGGAAATGATGCACCATGCTCGAATATCAAAATGAGAAACAATCTTGTCACTATTGTATACCTTTCTAGCAATTGTTGTTTTCCGTTGTCCCCCCATGCCTACAATTGGGATGACGTCTAGCTCATTTGTACCTTTAATTAAATACTGAATAATCTTTTCTATGTCATTCCGAAAACCCACTATCTCCTCATCAGTCACTAGATTGCTATGTCGAGTTGGCAGGTATTTAAATGGTGCTACCACATAGCAAGGCTTAAGAGCAACGTCTGCTGACCACATCTCAGTTACCTGCACATTAATTTGTTTGATCTCCTTTAAGATTGTAGGAAGTGAGCAAAAAATATGCAACAAAACATTATACTGAACAAGAATAGAGTCAATGGCAACTTCAACATCATATTCCAAATTGATGGTACATTTGTGAAGATCTTTAGGAATTTTATGTTCATGGTGCACCTTTGCGACAACTCCTTCTCTAAAATGGATATAAGAGTTGATAGCTCTTTCTCCAAATTACCTAAAATTGGTTTCATCAAGAAATCTAAATCATATTTCGACATCTCATTCAGTTTCCTTAAAAGAGAATCAAGAAAGCTCAATCCATAAAAGGTGGAGAACTGAGATGGAGTAAATTTTAAGGATTTGTAGTGTGTCTCCACTTGTGCCTTCAAGTCTTTAGCTTTCTCCAATATCTGTATTGAGCAAAGACATATTCTACTAGTATCATCTTTGTTTATAGAGCTAGGAAGAAGTTTTTGTATGACATATGTAACATCACCTGCTATAGCTCCAACTTTTTCCATAACCTCATTGAACCATTTACCGTTAATAAAATGATTTGACACATCAGCATCAAGGAAAACCAACAAGAACTCTATTGCCACATCAATATTTTGAGCAGAGACACTATCAAGAAAGTTCTCGAGGTTTTCTTTTTTGAGATACATCAACAGACTATGGAGATGATGAGAAAATCCTTTTGGTAATTTCTTGTCCTTGAAAGTTCTTGAATAAGTAAACTTTGAAGCCTTTAGTTCACTAAGAAAAATCTTCTTCATTTCCAGCTCCACTAACATAATCAAGAATAATAGATAAGGAGATTTATACATGATATCCTAATACTCATATGTGTCGAGCTCATCAGAAACAACGTAACCTAAAATAACAAGACAAAGTTGTCCCATATTGTTGGCCATGAACTGAATTCGAGTCTCCAAACATTCTAGCTTCTCATAGGTTGACATAACCATTTATCTCTGTGGCATATGAGTATGTCAAAAATCTCAGTTTCTTTTGAATAATTTTCACTTCCTTTATAATTCTGTGTATTTCAAGGTTTTCTTCAGGAGGGTCAGACCTATCCCCTTCTGGTAACATCATTAGTACATCATTTAGATTATTTCCGAGCCAATCCATATATTCTGACAGATCAAAATTATTCAACTCATAATTGTCACTTATAATGGTATTACGTTCCAAGAATTCCAACAAATGTGATTCTAGCCTTTCTAGATTAAGGTTGGTTTTACATTAATCTGGAAGATTGGAATCCCATCCAATACCCGGTGAAGCATTGCCATAGTCAATTTATTTCTGTGTTTGACTAAGGAATCACGAAAAAGAACACGATGATACTTTATAAAGGTTCTCAAAATTCTTAGCACCATTTCAAGTTCCTTAATTTGATCAATCTTGGCACTATCCAGATTACTTCCACTCTTGATCCTTCTCAGGTGATCCAACATTTCCTCAATTTCATTTTGAGCCATTTTTTGTCAAAACGTTCCTGCAAGTTCGCCAACTCTTGGAATTAGGTTCATTAACAACATTTTTATTCATGTCTTTCTTATCTAGTGTTTGTAGCTATGTTGATACTCGAGAAAGATAATACATTTTATGCACTATTTCATCTAACAAATGGTGCATATTATCACAAAAAATCACATTTCACTCAACTTTTATATGGTCACTCAACAAATAGTCATTTTCTTTAAACAAAAGGAAATTAATATCAATGTGTAACGCTAATGATGGAGGGTGGACCACTAAGAGCATTTAGGTTGCAAGCATCTTAGTTGAATCACACATCGGAATAGCCCAAATAGGAGAAGAAAGTAAAAAAAGAAAGTTAGAATACATAACAAGTTCACTACACTTTTTTTAAAATAGAAATTTAAAGAGGAAAACATTTTTTTTTTTTTAACTGGTTCAACAGAGCAAAAACTAATTATTTTGTGTGATATACATTTTTTATTATCTAGACCACATAGAAATTAAAACACAAGTGTTTTGAAGTGTCATAGTTGTTCATACAAGAAAATCATAAATGTGTACATTAATATACATCAAAACCCTATTCACAATATTTGTAGGTTTGGAACCATGAAGTTTATTGGTAAAATGGATTAATAACTCAGTAATTGTATCAATTTAAGAATTTTGATATTTTTGAAAAGTTAATATTCAATATATCTTACAATTTTCAATTGTGACAGAGTCGTCGATCGATCGATCTTGTTTTGCCTTTTTGTATCTCCAAGTTCTAATCCAATCCTACAAAAAGGGTTGTTGATAACTTATACATAAAGAAAATTCCACTTAAAAATGGAGAATAATTCAAAGAGAGATTTAGAAAAATGTTTATTGAAAAATACTTGATATAGATTGGAGTAGGATTAAGGTAACAAGGAAAGATTAATATGAGCATAATTAACTTAGAACAATGAGGAAATATTTGTGTCATACACTAACAAGATTAGTGGATGAATAATTATGGTTTAACCAAAGGACTGGATCTTAATCCTGCAAAAAAGTCAATGGTTGTATTATTTAATGAATAATTCTTGGGTTTATCCTATTAATTTTTAGACAGCTAATACATTGTCAGGTTAATATGCATTCCCATTGGCTTTCAAAGTCAATGGTTCCATTATTTGATGAATAATTCTTGGGTTTATCATCTTAATTCTTAGATAGCTAATACATTGTCAATTTTCTTATACAATACAAAATCAATCTCTTATTTCCTAAGTTACCCCTAACAAAAAAATCAACCAAGAGTGATAACAAGAGGTTTTTGCATTTTCACTCTAAAATAACCAAACCTAGTTCCCTTCTATCTAGCATACATCTATGATAAGTAAGAAAACTATTGATCGAAAAAAATTGACATGATAAAGTTGCAAAATAAGATAAACTTACAAGTTCCTTTCTCGAAAAGATTCATTAGCCTCTTTAATAAGGATAGTGAACTCTCTACCCTATTCAAAAAAAAAACAACACAATGGTGACAAAAGAACCTAATAGGGTAGATATTTAACGGACCTTCTTAAGGATTCTAATGTGTCTTTTAGAGAAAGAGACCTGTAAGCTGTTCTCATTTTTCATCTTCACCATGTCAATACAGTAAAACCTCTGTAAATTAATCGACGTGGGAACATGAAATTTTATTATTTTATAGACATATTATTTAATCAATAAATTAATATTTATTAATTTAAATAATGAAGGTTAATTTTGATTATATGAAAATCATTGTATCTTACTAATTTATGTATCATATTTATTGATTTCACATAAAAAAAAAAATTATACATAAAGTACAACAAGCACATCAAAATCATTGTATCTTACTAATTTATGTATCATATTTATTGATTTCACATAAAAAAAATATTATACATAAAGTACAACAAATACATCAAAATCATTGTATCTTACTAATTTATGTATCATATTTATTGAAACTATCATGCAAACAAAAGAGCATGGATGACAAGTGTTCTTTTTGATGAATATATTCGTTGATTTGATCACAAAATGCATGGTAGACGAGTTTAATTGCTTATGGTAGATAATTTTCCAACCCATAATAGAAATATTGATGGACTACAAAATGTTGAATTGTGTTTCTTGCCACCCAACATGACATCCAAAATTCAACTTTGTGATGCTGGGATAATAAGAGCTTTCAAGATGTATTATCGTAATAGATGTTATCGTATGATATTAGAAGGCTATGAAGTGGGACAAACTTATCCAGCAAAGATTAATGTTTTGGATGCTATCAATATTGCAATCCCTGCTTGGACAACAAATGTTCCGCAAGAAACAATAGATAATTATTTTCGACACTGTAAAATTCGTTCTGGGGATACAATCTCAGAGAATTTAAATGAACCCACTTGTGAAAACGTCATTCATGAACGTGAGGTCATGATTAATGATCTCGGTTACCACCATAAAATGGATGTCAATAACCGTTGAATTATCCGGGTGAAAGTGATACATGTTCAGAGGTCCAAAGCTTAGAAGAAATTGTGGATACCATCGGAAAAAAAAATGTTGATGTTGAAGTTGAATATGATACTATACCTTTGGAACCAGTTACGCGTAAGGAAGCACTTATCTCATCTAGAACTCTTCACAATTTTATGGCGTAGTTCGAAAAGACAACATCGGAGCTCTTGGATGCAATAAGAAAAGTTAGAGATGAGCTTCAACTAGATTTAAATTTTATGAAAAAACAAACCACAATCGAATCGTATTTCAGTAAATTATCTTAGATATATTTGTACTTTTAAAGAATTATTAATTTATGATATTAATGGGACCATATATTTATATAGGAGTCTTCTGGAAATATATTATCTTATTAGCTTATCGAAATTGGTGATTCATTCCATTGGCCCAAGTCGGGACCGAAAGAAAATATTACTTTAGAGAGATTATTAATTAACTGAGTATTAATTTATAGAGGTTTTACTGTATATATATTTTTTTATCATAAGGCTTTCTTGTAGTGCTAACATATTATTTGAGAAATTAAGAAATTGTGATACTGAATCCAAACACCAATTGTTTATTTATAGGGGTAAAATCATCACATTATTTGTGGAAATAAACTTAAATGACAAAATAGTTAATTTTGTTTTATATTTATTCCATTTTTAGAAAGATTTGAATCAAATTCATAACATTAATTGTGTTTCTTTATTTGTAGCTTCAATACCAATTAGTAAAAATCATAATTAGACATTGTATATTTTTCTAAATTAGAATTCTTAAGGTTTTATCTCACCATTCCCTTATGGAAAATATTTTAGTGAAATTCATATGTAAAGTTTGTAAATTAAGAGATACAAATATTCTATGGATAGTGTTTATATTCTAAATATTCTCTAGTTCAAATTTCATTATGTTCACGATCCAAAATTCATAAGGGTCATGATGGGATCTACATACTCCCAGGTAGATAAGCCAAGCCACCACCCAACTAATTTCAAAGTAAAGGCATATAAAGGAGGCTAAGCATGAGCAATATTTAATAGAAACAAAGTGTGGATAGAATATATAGTACGAATACCATAACACGGGATACTAAGTAGGCATCAATGGTCGAACGAACTCATATAGAAAATGTATATATGAAAGAGGCACGATAGTGCTAACACTATAAATCAATAGATAGCTAGAAACATGCACACCACTAGTGACATCAAAGATAATAATAATAATGAGCATTCAACAACCAATACAAGTCAATAAAAAATCAACATATAATAACATATGGTGCAATGCATGTGTTCAATGTATGTTTAAAGTAAATTGTCCTGGAATTGCCGCCGGCCACTCCGTAGGCTCCTCGAGACATTCCATAGACCTGCTAGATTTCATCAACATATGCAATAAAAGTAATGACCTAGAATTCAATATGTGTGCCTCCAGATCTCATAAAAAATGCAATATGCATGCAATGCGACCTGAAATAATTTCTCGGGCTCATAAAATAGAGTAAAAAATTTCATCTCTCAACAAACTATAGAAATTCGTATGTTTAAATGTTGATATGCAGCAATCAAGTCTAGAGAGTGAGGCAAGGACATTACGAGGCAAATAGGAGCGAAAAAGATGAAAAAGTTTAAGGAGAGAAAAGCTGGTACTTGCCAAAGCCACTCGGTGAGTCGCCGAGTGGACCTTCAACTCACCTAAATATCCAGCATAATAGCCCATGGACAAACCTAACTTGGCGAGACAACAAGTGATTTGACGACACGATGAAGATATCGGCGATGCCGATCCTGCTCACCGAAAGTCACAAAAAGAATTGATGAAAAGCCATGCCATAAAGGAGAGAAGAGGAGCACTCAACGCATCGCCGACCAGTTCAGTGAACCCGACTTACTTTGCCAAGTTGACTCCGTGCTGATATTCTGAAAACGTATAAATGCAATTTGGAAATGAAGAGAGGGAGTTCTCACATTGTTCACTTCTGGGTTTTTGAGTTTTTACATTCTAGAACATTGTTTTTTACATTTTTGAGTAGAGATTGAGAGATTATGATATTTTTAGCTTAAATTTCAGCATTTGAGAATTGCAGATCGTTGTCAAATCATATGGAAAACAAACATTTTCTTGTTTTTTCACTATGCTTGGCTAAAACTCCAATTTTTTGGGGGCGTGATATGATGAGTCCACAATTTGGACTCATTTAGGGCTTCGTTTTGATAGAATTAGTGTCCTCAAATGCATATTTTGTCTCAATAACTGATGTAAATCCTTAAATTTCAGGTATTTGGAGTTTGAGGCAAAGCATGGACAATACTTGACAAAAAAGAACAAAACGGCTGAAAAGACGAAGAAAAGAAAGCCTGAGGATCGCGCAAGTAACCAAATGGCTTCAACCTCGCCTAAAGTTCCAGTGTGCTGAGCCCTGAAGGAAAATATCAAGTCGGTGATGAAAAAGAGCAGTCAGCGTGTCGCCGAATAGTTCAGTGAGGCAGTACTATATTGCCCAATGATCCAGAACGCGAAGATGCTGAAGGCAAAATGTGAAAGGTGATGAAGCAGACCAAAGGGCAGATCGTCGAGTGCATCGTTGATCCCGACTAACTGCGCCGAGTGATCCTTCGTAGCACATTTTTTGAAAACTATAAACACTAGTTTGAATTTTTATCTTAGTATGCAATTTCAGATACAATAATTTTATTTTCCAAATTTTCAAGTAGAGAATATTTTGCTTAGCTTTTGAAGATTTGAAGACTTCCAATTCCAAGAAATTGGAAGTGGGTGTTGAAGATTCTTCATCTTAGACTCATTTAAAGTGAATATAAATCATACCCAATTGACGTTACTTCGATTTGGTATCATTTTCTTCCTTTTCTCTATGTCTAGCTAAAACCCCAATTCTTGGGGTGTGATTTTATGAATATGGGTTAAATTTCCTATTGGGTATTGCTTATTGTTAGTCTATTTGTTATTTAAATGTGATTTCATTTAGTAGTTTTGTTTGAACTTAATGGGATTGTAGTTGCAAATACGATTTCATCTTAGTGTTTTTGGCTTGCTCTCGAAAGAGGTTTTAAAACTAAGGCTACTAAATCGATAGCCGGTGGTTATTGGGTCGTCATGGGTTCAGCTCGAGAGAGTGAATCCTAGACCTTTTCCCATACATTCAACTCGAGAAAGTGAATGGGCTAAGGGGGAGGCTGTGCTTAAAAATGGCAACTCGGTGTTTGAGAGAAACCGAGTTGATTCGGGGTAAATTGCTCGAGAGAAAATTTACCCCCACTAAAGTCTAGCCTAGTTACAAATGTTCAGTAATTTATTATCAATAGCATTTACCCGAATATGTAGTTTATCCCGTATTCTATCACATCCCAAGAATTACGTCTCCTATATTTGCATCTTTTTGTTTTCACTATTTTTGTTCATTAATTGAATACAAACCCTCCTTGATAATTGACCTTCGTGTCAACCCCTTGATTTAGCATGTTTTTACTCGATAATGTTTTTAGCTATGTTTAACGCTAGTATATTCGTGCTTAACTCTTAATTCTCAGAAACTACTCCCTTGGGACTCGACCACAAACCATTCGGTTGGGTTGTATTACTATTGTACGATCGTAGACACTTGAATTAGAAGTTGTGTATTGATTACGCAGACATCAAAATGTTGATGAGTCCACAATTTGGACTCATTTTGGGTTTCGTTTTAATAGAATTAGTGTCCTCAAATGCATATTTTGTCTCAATAACTGATGTAAATCCTTAAGTTTCAAGTATTTAGAGTTTGAGGCAAAGCATGGACACTACTTGGCAAAAAGGAACAAAACGACTGAAAAGACGAAGAAAAGAAAGCCTGAGGATCGCCTAATGGATTCGGTGAGTCGCCAAATGGCTTCAACCTCGCCTAAAGTTCCAGTGTATTGAGCCCTGAAGGAAAAGATCAAGTCGGCGATAAAAAGGAGCAGTTAGCGTGTCACAGAACAGTTCCGCGTGGCAGTACTATATCGCCCAATGATCCAGAACGCGAAGATGTTGAAGGCAAAAGTTGAAAGGCGATGAAGCAGACCAAAGGGCGGATCGCCGAGTGCATCGGCGATCCCGACTAACTATGCCGAATGATCCTTTGCAACACATTTTTTGACAACTATAAATACTAGTTTGAATTTTTATCTTAGTATGAAATTTCAGATACAACAATTTTATTTTCTAAGTTTTCAATTAGTGAATATTTTTCTTAGCTTTTGAAGAATTGAAGACTACCAATTCCAAGAAATTGGAAGTGTGTGCTGAAGATTCTTCATCTTAGATTGGTTTGAAGTGAATATAAAGCATACCCAGTTGATGTTACTTCGATTTGGTATCATTTTCTTCCTTTTCTCTATCTGTAGCTAAAACCCCAATTCTTGGGGTTTGATTTTGTGAATATGGGTTAACTTTCATGTTGGGTATTACTTATTGTTAGTCTATTTGTTGTTTAAATGTGATTTCGTTTAGTAGTTGTGTTTGAACTTAATGGGATTGTAGTTGCAAATATGATTTCATCTTAGTGTTTTTGGCTTGCTCGAGAGAGAGGTTTTTAAACTAAGACTACTAAATTGATAGCCGGTGGTTATTGGGTCGTCATGGGTTCAACTCGAGATAGTGAATCCTAGATCTTTTCCCACACATTCAGCTCGAGAGAGTGAATGGGCTAAGGCGGAGGCTTTGCTTAAAAGTGGTAACTCGGTGTTCGAGAGAAACTGATTTAATTCGGGGTAAGTAGCTCGAGAGAAAATTTACCCCCACTAAAATCTAGCCTAGTTACAAATGTTCAGCAATTGATTATCAATAACATTTACCCGATTGTGTAGTTTATCCCGTATTCCAATCACATCCCAAGAATCCCGTCTCCTATATTTGCATCTTTTTGTTTTCACTATTTTTTTTCATTAATTGAATACAAACCTCCTTGATAATTTACATTCGTGTCAACCCTTTGATTTAGCTTGAATTTGAAGTTGTGTCTTGATTACCCAAACATCATGATTATGTAGTTAAATGTACCAATTAGCTAATGGGTGTTGTTAGTTACTGATTTTATGGTTGTTTTTGAAGTGGGTTCAATTAATTGTTCTTGATTTAATTGAAGATTTATAGTTGCAAATGCAATTCTATCTTAGTACTCTATACTTGCTTGAGAAAGAGGTATTAGAGTCGAATTATTTGTTGATGATTGTATTGATTGCATAGTTAAGAATCTAGCTTGAGAAAGTGATTTTGATTGCATTCCTACATATCTAGCTTGAAAAAGTAGATTCATTAAGGAACTTGGTTGTTCGATTGTGTTTTAATTGTTGAGGTTCGAGAGAACTCACTTGAATCGCAATAGTTGATTGAGAAATGACTGTTGCACCCAAAACCTAGCCTACCCACTGAAATTCAACTTCATTGAGTAACTAGTAATCACCCAATACGTGAAATTAGCATTCAACTTATCACATTTCCAAGAATCATTCTCTACTTGCTTACTTCCCATTTTAGTAGTCGTAAATTGGTTACCCAAATCCCCCCATTTGATATTAATCATTGAACCTTTGTGATTTACATTAATGTCGTGACATCTCTACTTCTACAAATGATTAGGACACAATTTTACTTCTTAATCGAATTCTCTATTGTATCACTCCCTGTGGGATCGACCCCAACTCTTAGTTGAGTTTATACTTGTTAGAGACCGCCTACACTTAGAATTGGATGAATTGTAGTTGAGCGTTATCGGGGTGCCACTTGGTTCAAGTAAAATAAACAAGTCAGTTGCTTTAATTTTAGGTTACAATTCAGGTTATTTATCTTTTTTGATTTTTATAAATTAATCAATCAAATATGCATGTTAGTAAATTTTCTTTTAAATGTTAAGAGATAAGAGATAACTAAACAATTCATTTTTTATTTCTTTTGAGGAATTAGAGGCATTATTCGCTGAAACTTTGAGTTTTGCCCTACCTTTGGCTAATTCCAAAGAGTTTAAAGTAGATTTCAGACTTCAATAAGTTTCCATCAATGAAAGTGAGGATTTCTGCCTAGCAGTAATTGTTAGGTGAAGGGACATAGACGTCCTCTTTCTGCCAGACTTGTCTCATTAATGTGAAAACTGGCAAGCCCACGGAGTGGTGCTAGTGTGTGGGGCTGAATTCTCTTTCTTGATCGATCGCTTTCGCTCGTGGCAGAACACCTTGATATGGGCATCTAGTTTGTTGAGGTGACACTCTGTCTCTTTATACTCTTAGGAGGCGAGAAACTCTCGTTCCCTTCTCCTTCCTTACTCTTCCGACGATGGTTCAGGGGGAGCCGATTCCGCCTCCGGCTGAGGAGAAAAAGAGAATTTTCACATTAAAATTTGAGTTTGTATAAATTATCTAACAGTGTTAACTTAATCTATTAATATTCCATTGATTTTATGTGTTTTTGCAGATATATAGTAGAGAGAATAAAAATTGTAGTTTCAACCTAGTCATCTTACTTAGTAAGAACGTCGGTGAAGATCGAAAGAACCTTTAAATTAAAGGAACTCTAATAATAATATTCATCATTTTAAAACTTATATCCCTTTTAAAAGTACTATTCAAATATATTCTTAATAATATTTATGTGGCGTTCATAATTCAGTATTCATTAATTGATAAAGAATAAACATGCATATATAAGAGATTAGTAATTAGTGAAAGACACAATAAAAAAATTAAGAATTAATTACAGTGAAATGGAGTCAATTTGATTTAATAAAGAATATAAATCAATAAGAATGAATGGAAGAAAAAAATTAAAGCCCTTTACACATTAATGTAAAAGACAAAAAAAAAAGGAAAAAAAAGGAAAGAAAAAGCATCACAGCACAAGAGCAAGCTATATAGAAAATTAGAAGAACAATGAAGGCAAAATGTGGGAAATTTATGAGTGAATTTCATTGAAAAAGGATCAACTATTTATCCTAATACAAAATGGCAGAACTGTAAAATAATCTAAAGAGCTAACAAACCTTATCTCTTATGTAACTAACTTTGTACACCTATACAAATTCTAGAAGCATCTAAGAAACCAATATTATGCTATATACAAAATGAATAGAAACTGATGAAATATAATGGGCTATGACTGTGTGGGCTTTCTTGGTTGATAATATTGACCGGAATGTTGTGTGTTGAACATTGGGTCGAATTTGACTTTAGGAACAACTTTTGCGACCTGGTCCTTTTTATGCTTCAAATGAGATTTGAATGAGACATTGTGACCTGGACCTGGTTCTCATTCTCATTATCATTATCAACACCCCCTTCAAGTTTGAGGGGAGAGAGACGACACCTAACTTGCCCATAAGTTTGTGATGGGATGGTCCATATAAAGGTTTGGTGAAAAGATCGGCAAGCTGAGATGGAGCTGGAACATAGGAAAGTGAAATCAAACTAGCAAGAAATTGTTGTCTAACAAAATGAAAATCAAGTTCCACATGTTTTGTTCGTTCATGAAAAACTGGGTTCTTGGCTTGCGTATGGCAGCATGGCTATTATAATGAACATGAATGGGGAGAGTTGGAGGAACTCCCAAATCATGAAGAAAACCATTGAGACAGGTTAGCTCAGCCACTACGCGTCGCATTGAACAATACTCAGCTTTGGCAGATGATAAAAAACAAAGGTCTATTTCTTGGATTTCAAAGAGATGGGTGAACCGCCAAAAGTGATATAAAAACCAGTGACAGATCGTCACGAATCAACACAAGATCCCGAATTCACATCACAAAAATCAGGAAGATAAACAAAGGGTTCTGCTGTAAAGAATAAACCTTGACCAGGATTCAGATGAAGATAAAGAACCACACGTAATACATCATCGAAGTGTGGAAGACGAGGCTCTTGCATGAACTGGGATAAGTGTTGGACTGCATATGAGAGGTCGCCCAGTATGAGTAATATAGTTGAGCTTACCAATTAGACGACGATAGGCAGTAGGATCAACAATGAGTTCACCAAAACGAGAGGAAAGCTTAATAGAAGGATCCAATGGAGAAAAAACAAGCGGTAAATGATCATAGTCGAACTCAGAGAGTAGTTCTAGAGTGAATCTACGTTGGGTGATAATCAAACCTTGAGCTTCCCTGAAGATTTCAAGTCCTAAGAAGTAGTGCAAGAACCCCAAATATTTGACTTTAAACTCATCATCAAGGAATAATTTCAACTGAGTGATGGATGCATCATCATCACCTGTGATAGTAATATCATCGACATAAATGGCAATGACAGTAAGAAGACCATCTGAATGTTTGAAAAATAGAGAGTAATCATTGAGGGAAGGAATAAATCATTTGAACTGTAAAGCAATTAATAATCTGGAAAGCCATTGTCGAGAAGCTTAACGCAAACCATAGAGGAATTTTTTGAGTCGACACACATGGGATGGACTAGGTACATTAAAACCTGTAGGAAACTTCATGTAGACATTTTCATTAAGGTATCCATGGAGAAACGCATTGTTCACGTCTAGTTGATAAAGTCCTTCTTAGCAGCAATAGCTAAAACTGTAACATCCCGTATCCGAAACAGACCTAAAATATAGATTTTGAGAAGTTGCAGGTGCAATCCATGGTTGCCACCCACGGACCGTAGGTCAGATCATGGCCCGTGCTGGTGGTTTGTGGTTCACCACTGCAACCCCTCCCCAAAAAATCAGCTAAGTCTCGACCCACGGACAGACCCACGGTCCGTAGGCCAAACCATGGTCCGTGGTTGGTATCCGTGGATCAAGGCCCCCTTTACCCAGCCTCTGCCGCAAATGATGACCAACCAACATAGACCTTCGTTCGATCCACGATCTGAAGGTCTGATCGTTGGTGAAGGCCAGCAGCCAATTAGGGGAAATTGCTAATTAGGTCAACTTCAAATGGTCATCATTCCCAGAAAAAAGGAATTATGTATCCCATGACCTATGATATGATATATAATTGAATCCTCTTTCCAAAGCCACCGAGTTTACTAAAATCCAACCTCCGAGTAAAAAGTTATGTTCGTTTTAGTGAAGCCTTGTCCTGCAGACTTGACCTACGACCCCAATCTACGGACCGTAGGTCCCGTCCGTCGGTCACTCCGACATCAGTTAAGTCAGGGGTCTTTTGGTCTTTTCCTATTTCGTTGGACCCCTAAGCTATGTCGTTTAGACCTTAAATTATGAGGTTTTACTCTGTTTAAGCCTAGAAACATAACTAGAACTTACCTAAGTCAATTCATTAATCAAAACTTAGAAAATTAGAAGCAAGAGAGGAGTAAAAGTCGACCAACCCTAACTTCAAGAACGCAACAAGGTTCCATCTGTTCCAACATCAAAATCTAAAGATTTCTCCGTGGAATTCGGCACTAGGTATGTGGGATTTCACTAGTGGGTTCCTTTCACCCATTAGGTCCGTAGTTTTTAGTTAGTTTCTTCATTCCCTTATTATGACTAGTCCTAGGGTTTCTTGCATGTTAGAATTGTTGGGTTCTTAGCTGTTACAATTATCCAAATCAGATTAGTACGTTAATATTCAATTTATTGCATGAATTCCATAACCTAGCTATGTATTTCTTTAGTTCTTGAATTACACATGCTAGGTCAAATATTTCAGTTATTCAGTTATACATGCCTCAGTTATAAATGCGTCAATATCAGTTTAATTGTTGCATCCTCAGTTTGCATGTTCAGTTTGAGCTATCCAGTAACTTACAGAAATTCAGTCATAATGTGTAAATTACTCAATCCATTGGGAGCAGCATAATGCTGAGTTGGACTAGGGTTCAGCGTACCCAAATAGTCCCGGAACTACTAGCCACGTAGGTTGTAAGTCCCCTCTGTGGGCATCATTTTAGTGATCATGTCAGCATGCCTCTATACCTCTGGCAGGGTATATTGGTCCACTCGATGGGGCATATACATCGAACTCCACATTTAGCACATGTGGTTTTTTTATCGGTTAATAGTAGCTCCCACAGTTCAGTCAGACTACATTGCATTGACCACTTTTCAGTATTCAGTCTCAAAATGTTATAACTTGGTCATTACATTCAGATTAGTCATGTTCAGTATTTTAGCATCTATATCATATTCAGATTATTTTATTGCTTTGTTTAGTTATATGTTATTTCAGCTTTACTCTATCATGCATGCTCAGTATTTTTCAAGTACTGACACATACGTGCACTACATCTTCTCGTGATGTAGGTTCAGGTTATCAGCATCCAGATCACGCTTAGATTGGTTCTTGTTCTCCAGTTCAACAAAATCAGTGGTAAGTTCTCATTCTTCGAGGACAATATTCATGTGTTTCTTTTCATTAATTTTAGTCCTTTATTTTCAGGTTTGCTGGACTTACCTGGGGCATGTCCCAACATTTCTAATCAGTTAGAGGTTATTTTCAGACATAGTTAGATTCAACTTAGTATTGAGTTAATATTTTCTTTGTATTAAACTCATCAGTTTTCATTTATCTCAGTTATAGTATATGGGTATTCCCCATCCCTTTCATTTTATGTAGGGAAAAGGCTCAAATATTCCATCGAACTTTCAGAAAAGGCTCATTTATGCCATCCGTTAAAAGTTTGGCTCATCTATGCCATTACCGTTTAAGAAAAGGCTCATTCATGCCATTATTTTTTAACGGTGGTTTTGTAAAACCATTTTTTACACGTGGCCAATTATAATTTGGCCACATCATTATTTTTTTTATAATAAAAAATTAAAATTCTGAACAAACATTTTAACGGTGGTTTTGCAAAACCATTTTTTACACGTGGCCAATTAT
>JAJOOO010016716.1:0-12684 GCA_029582685.1 Solanum piurae | reverse complement strand
TATTTATTTGTATTCGTGATTAATAAAAGATAGTTTAGCTATTGCTCTTAACTTTTTATGATTAACACAAGCATATTTATTTTAATAAATTTTGATTGTGTTTTTGAGATAATGAGTAGCTAAATTTCATAACTAGGGTTATGGGAACCATGAGCGATTAACAAAGTATGAATAGTAACTAAGTAATTCTTGAATAGTGTTGTTGCATGCATTGATAATTCTTTCGTTTAGAAGTCTTTTTAGCAGTTACAAACGTTAAAACTCGCCTTGTTGCTACTTGCCGGACCAAGGAGGTAGTTAAGAAAAAAAGAATTATCAACATACATTTAGCGTGATACTATCTAATAGTCTAATGTCGATTGGTGCGAGGGTGAAAACTAAGCTATACATCGATGTGATGTCTAATATGGGTAAATGTAAGGGTTAGTAAATTATACACACGTAGCCGGACCAAGGTGCGGGGTGAAATTCTCTATTTGCCGGACCAAGGATTTAGAGATACATAACTTACCACTTTGCATGTGATACACTAGGATATGATTACTATTATTAGGATTACCGCGTTATGAGCTTATGGGGAACACATTCCTAGTTATTTCTAATAATCTGAATATAAATAAATACTTAGTTCAAAGCCAAATTATTTCACCCGGTTTATTATGCAAGTAAGACGTTGAATATTGCTCAAAAGAATTATACTGTCACGAAGCAAGAATTCCTAGCAGTGGTGTATGCATTTGAGAAATTTAGAGCGTATTTGTTGGGAACTAAAGTGGTGGTGCACACGGATCACGCTGCCATTAGATATTTGGTGGCTAAGAAAGATGCAAATCCAAGATTGATTCGGTGGGTGTTGTTGTTGCAAGGGTTTGATTTCTAGGTAAAAGATTGAAAGGGGTGTGAGAACCAAGTGGCGGATCACTTGTCTTGCCTAGAAACCAATATTGTTGATCCCGGTAAAAGGGACATTGAAGCAAAATTTCCCGATGAAATAGTGATGAGGATAACCCATTGCAACTCACCTTGGTATGCTGATTTCGCTAACTATGTAGTGTGTGGGATTATGCCCGAGGACCCGAATTTTAATCAACAAAAGAAGTTCTTGTTCGATGTGAAGAGGTACTTCTGGGACGAACTGTACCTATTTAGAGAATGCGCTGATCAGATAATTAGAAGGTGCGTGCCAGAGGTGGAAGTAAATGCAATTCTCAATGTGTGCCACGCTTCGCCGGTTGGTGGACATCATAGCGGGGTGCACACATCCACCAAAGTGCTCCAAGTGGATAATATTGGCCATCACTATACCAAGATGCTCATGTTCTCGTCAAACAATGCATTTAAAGACAAAAGCAAGGAGGAGTATCAAGAAAGCATGAATTACCTCTTAATCCCATCCTAGAGGTTGAACGGTTTAATGTTTGGGGAATCAACTTCTTGGGTCCATTGGGAAACAAGTACATTTTAATGGCAGTTGATTACGTTTCAAAATAGGTGGAAGCTTTAGCCTTGCCCAACAATAAAGGAAAGAGTGTTGTGCAATTCTTAAAGCGCTACATTTTTGCAAGGTTTGGTACCCTGCGTGCTATTATAAGTGACATAGGGTCTCATTTTTGCAAGTGGTTGTTTGCTTCGTTGTTGAGAAAATAGGAAGTCAAGCATAAAGTTGTTGTCACGACCCAGGGGTACCCCTTAGATGTAACATGGCGTATAGAATCCCGAAGGACTCCATACAAGCCACATAACTCTCATAACATAAGAAATAGAATAATAAGAGTAAGACAATAGTCCAAGTCCAAATTTTTTTATAAAAGCAAAGCAGAAGTCTAAAACACTTGTCTCATCATAGGCATCTAATACAATAGAATGAAATCGGTCCTAGCCCATACATCATGTCCAAAAGAGAAATACCTGAAAGAAACTGAAAACAATAAAACTCCGTCCTCGAAGCATGAGAACTCATCAAAGCTCAGAAATATCTCAAGTCAACCTCTAGCCATGAAATTGAGTACCTTGACTGTCGGACCCTACATTTGGGGAAAATGTAGGCAATAGTATGCATTAGTACAAAACAATGTACCAAGTATGATAGCCATGCATAAAACATATAAATCATGCTAAAAGGGACATTTCATTTCATGACATGCAATTGACCAACATAAAACATGATAATAAGGAGTTATAACACATAAGTCATAAAATCATGGTAAATGCAACCTAACTTCATCTTTAAAACCTTTGAACTCATATATTATACTTCTTGAACTAACCTTAGATCATTATTAATATGAGGAATTAGCCTTAACCGACACAGAGATCATGTGAGCTATAACATGATCCCTCGGTGTCTTCCACACCGAAAAGGGTTGTCCTAATGGCCAAGGTAGAACCATGAACTTATAGATTAAGTGGATCCACTAGCTAACCAACCTATGGGGGCACATAGTTAAGGGATAATGAGATTGCTACTAGAAACCCGAACTCTACTCCGGAGAGCTTCCATCTCATGAGATTGCTTCTAGAAACTCGGCCTCTACTCGGGAGAGCTTCCATCTCATCATTAATATCCTCTCGGTGTTAAGCATAAATCCCAAAAAATAGTTCTTACTTGACCTCATTACTCATGGAAGGGTTCCCTTGGACAACCAATCCAAGCTAGTTCATTAGGATAGCTCTTACTCTTTGATTCAATTAAGTGAGAAAGCCTTTCAACCTAAGAATCCTTTCTATGTGAGAAAACCTTTCACATCATGCTAATTATGTGTTTAGTGAGAATATCCTTTCACAACACAATATCATCATTGGTACTTTACTCTCAAAGCACCATTAAAACATTTGCATAGATTTCATAAGAAAATGCATAAGTTTATACTTTACCCTGTTTCAATTATCAATACTTAGAAAACATGGGTTAGATATGTATTTCATCATAAATACATGTCAAGCTTGCAATACAAGCTTAAATTCATAAAACTCTTCCTTGAAGATCAAAATCGCACATCATATGATTCATAACTTGAAAACATGGGGTTACATGGGTTCATGGGGAAATCATCATAATTCAATCATTTAAATCAAAATTTAATAGAACCCATGATAATTGAAGAAAACCCTAACTCAATTGGGGAATTCTAACTTTGAAATAGAGGAATTTGGAAACTCCATGGATGAAGGGAATCCATGGATGAAAACTATAATACCTTGAATCCAAAAGCTTTCCTTTAATAGAGGAATTGACACCTTGACTTGAAACCCTAGTTTGAATCTTCTTCTTCTTCTTCAAGTTTCTAGAGAGAGAAATATATTTGGAGAGGATATTTGGTTTTCTTTTGTGAATTTGGAAGAATGAAGTGAATGGATTAATTTGGGGGTTGAAAAAGCTAATATAAGGGTCTTAGTGAAGGGTAAAACGATGTTGTATATGAACTAATTAATTAGGAAAAGACCTAGCTATCCCTGAACTTAACTGGCAACTGACCACCAACGGACCCCAGTCGACGGATCGTGATCTAACCTATGGTCCGTCCTGGTGGATCGTCATTGGTCATCAGAAAGGTGGCATGGACCCCGACCACGGATCGTGGTCTAGACTACGACCCATAGGTTAGGCCGTGGTCCTGAGAATCTGAACCATTGGCAAGGTGGGCCAATCCATGGACCCACCTACGATTCGTGGTTCAACCTACGGGCCGTGGTTGGCCTCCGTGGCTGGCACCTGCAACTTCCCAAAATTTTCTTTATTTCCCTTTTTCAGATATGGGTGTTACATTTCCAACCCCTATCATCCTCAAACAAGTGGCCAAGTTGAAGTTTCAAATCAAGAAATCAAGGGAATTTTAGCAAAAGCAATTAATGTAAATCTGACTGACTGGTCTTGGAAGTTGGATGATTCTCTTGGGGTGTACCACACCGCTTTAAAAATGCCAATTGGCATGTCACCATACTAGTTAATATTTGTCAAATTTTGGCACCTGCCAATCGAGCTTGAACATAAGGATTATGGGCATTGAAGGCGTTGAACTTGAATTGGGGGGATGCTTCGAAAGGAAGAGTTGATCAACTCCATGAATTGGATGAGTTTCGGCTAAGTGCGTATAAAGGTTCATCCCTTTATAAGGAGAAAATGAAGAAATGGCATGATGCAAAGATCCTTTGACGAGAGTTTAAAGTTGGCGATCTTGTTTTACTTTATAGCTCCCGTTTGAGACTCTTTCTGATTAAACTCAAGTTAAAATGGTCAGGCCTGTTCAAAATCACTCGTGTGTTCACAAATGGGTCAATTGAGGTTGAAATCAAAGAAGGATCGGCATTCAAAGTAAATGGGCAATGCTTGAATCTTTAGTTTGGAGAATGCCTTAATGTTTTGGTAATTGAAGTGGTGTATTTGGAAGATGCATGAGAGCATTTCCACATCGTGCCATGAAGTTAAATAAGGTGCTTCTTGGGAGGCAACCCAAGTTTTAGTTGTTTTTGAATAACATTTGTTGAATGTGTATGTTAAACTTCCCATTTCTGACATAACGACAATTTGGCAAGTTGTCTGACTTTTCGGCGCACTGCCTAACTAGTAGACGAGCCTGACTGAGCTCCCCTTTTTTATTCAACTGGCAGACACACTTGTTATGGAAAATTCAGCGAGCGATAGGAACCTTCGATGCACTGTGGAACTAGTCAGCGAGCCCGACTGAGATTGCCTTTTTGCTTAATGTGGCAGACTACCTTTCTGAAAAGTTCGGCGAGCCCATGCCAACTTGGTGATTCGCTGAACTGTTCGGCGTCCCTAACACCTACTCGTCGACTGGCTGAGAAGAGAAGAGTCCTTCTACTTTAATCCTTTCATTCAACTATCCTTCATTGCTTGTACTGTTAGTTGCATTCATTATATTTGCATTGAGGACAATGTTAGGTTTTGTTTGGCGGGTGGTATCTTCACACCTACCCTACTAGGTTGGAGTTATCGTGTTTTGGATGCTCAAATTACACCTCCCTAAAGAAGCATAAGCAATCGTTATCAAATATTCAATGAGCAAGATTCAAACTTTAGTTGTTATCAAGATGAGAAAGTAACTAGGGTGTACGTGTTCCCCATAAGCTCATAACGCGGTAATCCTAGTAATAACGATCCTTTCCTAGTGTATTACATGCAAAGTGATAAGTTAGGTATCTCTAATTCCTTGGTCCGGCAACTAGAGAATTTCACCTCGCACCTTGGTCCAGCTACGTGTGCATAATTTACTAACCCTTACCTTTACCTCATATTAGAAATCACATCAATGTATGGCTTAATTTTCACCCTCGCACCAATCGACATTAGACTATTAGATAGTATCACACTAAATCTATGTTGATAATTATTTTCTTATTAACTACCTCCTTGGTCCGGAAAGTAGCAACAAGGCAAGTTCTAACGTGTGCACTCGTTAAAAAGACTTCTAAACAAAAGAATTATCAATGCATGCAACAACACTATTCAAGAATTGCTTAGTTACTATTCATACTTTGTAAATCGCTCATGGTTCCCACAACCCTAGTTGTGGATTTAGTTACCCATATTAGCAAGCACACAATTCATATTTTTAGAGGAAGAAATCATGAACTTACGTAATGAGAATGATAAACCCAGAATTTCAACTTGAATTTCCAAACCAAAATCTTCAAAATGAACTTAGGAAATTAAGAATTACTAAAGTTGCAAGTTAATCTCCAAAGTCAGAACTAGAATAAAAGTAATAATGTCTAACCCTTAAAAATGAGGTTTACATGCCCTATATATAGAAAAACAAGTCCTAACTAAAAAGGAAACTAAATAAGGAAATAATGTTTCAGGACACGTCTTTGATCTACGACACTGACCTACGGACTGTGGATTGATCTACGGTCCGTAGATTGGTCTACGGTCCATAGGTCACTTCCGTGGCTCAGGACTTAAGGCAATTTTCCAATCTTCAAAATCTTCACTTCTATGAATCAATCGACGGATCCACAGTACGGACAGTGGATTGATCTACGGTCTGTGGATCCTCCTCCGTAGCTCCATACTTAGAATCTTTACAATCAGGTACTGAAACCCCTCTCTGAATGATTTGCCGGAACAACAGTACGACCCATAGGTCGATCTACGGTCCATGGTTTGGAACCGTGGTTCCATACTTAGTTAAGAATTCCCTGATTTTCCTTTAAGCCTTGCCTGCCCATCTACGGTCACCATCTACGGAGCGTGAATGGACCTAGAGTCCGTAGATCAACTCTGCAGATGCCCTTTTCTGCACATTCTTCAGCTGTGTCTCTCAGTTTCCACATCTGAACATATTTCCTGCAAACATGATAAAAATGCATTAAAACCAATAAAAAATAGCCCTAGACACACACCTATTTAAGTGAAATGTATTAAAAATACCGTAAACTCACGGTATATCAACACCGTCAACTTAAATTCGTTGTTTGTCCTCAAGCGATGCACTAAGACTCTAAATGACACTTGTATAGAAGCAAGCAATTCAAGCACAAGCAATCACATGGCTCTCTACTCCGACTCTCTTTTTGGGTGCAAATATTTTCTCTCAGACTCTACAAGCTAACTTGTGCGGATCAAAACATGACAAAGATCGTCCAATCAACACACAACATACACTATTTTACTATCACCAAGGTACCAACTTTCCGACAATGTAACTAGTGCCCTTACTTCAAACGAAATCCCTTTTTCACACAATGAATATGATTTTGAGTACAAGGATTCATTCAACACTCACATTCAGAAGTTACTTCAAGTACAATTAGTGCTCAATACCATAGACTTGCCCTTATTTTCACTGCTTAGACTCTCCAAACTAGTTTCTAGGATCACTATAGAACTTTCTTGTCTTGTAACATAGGCTCAGGGTCAGGTGTGGTACATTTGGGTACTCTTTAGTGCCTTTCTGCCCTCCTTGACATTACATTAGGCTTTCTACCTCTTTTTGCCCTATTTTTGACATCCTACCGTTTTACCTTCTTTCCCTTGATTCTCTTCAACTAAGGATGTGACTTTAGACTTTGTAGCTCTTTATTTTTCACTTTCTTCGTTTTCTTGCATTTCATTCTTTTCTTTAGCTTTCAACAGGTCACATCCTCTCCTCTCTTTTCTTTTTCAACATCAAAATCTTTCCATACCCATTTTTCTTTCGGTTTCCTCTTTCATAGCCACCCTAAGCTTATGTATTTTCCATTGGTTGAGGTGCACAATACCCTATGTCGGATCAGGGCCAAGATGGAGGCTATATTTTTCATTAGCCACCCTCAATTTAGGATTTTGGCCTAAGTCGAGGTGCACATTTCTAAGGAGGGACCGAGGTCAACACAGTAGATTATGGGAAGGTGAGTTAGGGGCTTAGAAAGAAATGGTCTAATTTAGGCTCAAAGCATTTGGATCAAAGGGAGCATTTATTTCATTTGGTTGGATTCTTTTTAGGCAATTTGTGGACTTATCAGAACAAGGGCCTATGATCACTTCCTAGCCTCTAGAGTAGATTTTCTTAGCAGGACTAACCGGGCAGGTTCTAGATTGGCACAAAAACTGTTTGAACAATCAACTACTCTCACACACTCTTGGCACATAGTTTCGTTATCAGATTACCCAGTTCAAGTTTTAGCTTAAGTCATGCCATCAAGTTGGTTCATTATCATGTCATACTCAGAGCCAACACATTCAACTCATTCTAGTCTACATATTTTAGCACATATTACAAATTTTGGACGGGTATCATTTTTTCAAAAAGCTTTTGCCATCATGATTCATTCTTTCTCATGCTTCTACACATACAATCCTAACATATGCTAGTTCAACAGAAATTAAGAAGTCTTTTGGAGGGAAAAGAACATAGGCAAGAAAACCCCAGGAGAGGATTATGAGTTGGGTTACTCAGACTTCACCCTATCACTCACAATCCATTTACCCCACCCCCAACAAAAAATATGTGCAATTGTCCCCAATGCACACAAAAACAGTAAAAAGTAATGGATTGGGTGAAGCAAACCTATGGCGCATAGAGCCGATGAACTATCAGCAAGCGGGTTGGTTCAGTTTCCCTGAGCTCGATGGAAAAACACTTGGGTCACCCTCAGTAGTTCCCACATCATATATCCTAGCACCCTCAGAAGTGTTATCAATCACTCTAACCGCACCATCAGTGGTGCTCACATCATCCCTCTCAACAGTCGGAACCTCTACAGCGGGCACAAAACTCAATGCCCCAACAATTCTCTCACGCACCCTTTGCTGGCGCAACTCCTCATCCACTATAGACTCTTTTATAGCCTTCTCATTCTGGTGGCGCTCCCGTTGCTTTGCTCTAGCATCATCAATAGTGTCCGAAATGCGACTGGAGTGAGGCCTCTTTGCACGAGTGGGCTCGGGGTGTGCATCTGTATCCTCTCTGAATAGAGCATCGAGTACTGTATTATCATCCAATGTAGTAGGTGCAGACTCTGACTCATCTATAGGCATAGGAAGGATGGAATCAATGTCGACCCGGAGACTGTCCAACTCAGTCCGAAAGGAGAAAAAATCTGTAACGGGGGCTGGCCATGCGAGTACTCTCAACCCGAAGGCATCTGGGCGCTTATGAACGGCCTGAACCTTCTGATCCACCATGGTTGCCATCCTCTTCTCCATCCTAGCCTCAGACTCTGCAATGGACTTCTGCATCCATGGCTTCACATGGTGAAGTAGTGTGGCCATCTGCGCCTCCAATTTTTGAACTCGAGCTAATGGCACAACAGAAGCTCGAGAAGGTGGGGTGGCTCTAGATGAGTTGGGGGCCCAACTAGCGGCCTGAGATGATGAGGCTGGGGAATCATCATTGTGGGTTGGAGAGGCAAGATCATCGCCTTGAATCTGCTCCATATCATCTACTAAGTCTGCACCTAATGGAGGAACCGCAATCTGTGAACCACATCGCAGGGCAGCTACATTGGCCTCATCTTGAATCAGGCTTATATTCAGGGTCCCCGATGCCTGAATCAACTTGTCACAATGCCATATTGGCACTCCAGAGTCCCTGCATAGCTGAAAGATGAGACAACGAAATGGGTAAGTGGTAGAGGTCCTGAAAGCCCTCTCATGAATCTCTGCCAATAACATGCGGGTAAAGTCGGTCTCGAGCCCCGCTACCAACACCGTAACCATAAACGCTCTATATCATGTAAGCGCATTGTCAGTCTTAGTCGGTGACACTCTGTTCCGTACCAGTAACCAAAAGAACTTGGCCACTAAATTCAGGGTGGCCTTCCAAATACCTAAACATGGTGTGGCGACCCACTCCGCACACTCTCCATCTATAGCAATGTACCTGGCTAATCAAAGTAAGACATCCTGCCTCTGTTCGGCATTACACGTGAAGGCTCCACTCCTCACAATATCCCATCTGTAGTCAAATTTTTCCGTGTTAAGTGCCCAAGTGTGATCAAGGCCAGGGCCGTAGAGGAATCGACTGATGGTGGTATGTGATATGTCCACTAGAAAACCTGGGACAATAGTAGAAGTGAAAGGGTCCTAGGCTGTGGGCTTGGACCTTTTGTTGATCGAACCTCAGAGAGTGGAAACATAAGAGGCATAGAACTCCTGCATAATCTCCTCGCTATAAGTCTCGGGGTTTCGAGCCATCCAATCACAATTGTGAAGCTGAAAAAGCTGGTGGATGTCGGGAATAGTGTGTAAGCTCCCCATGAGGACTCTGCGCTCTTGAGTAATAAGCCAGACCATCTTCTCTTTCTCATTTCACATTCTGGCATTCCGATAGATTTGCCATTGCCCCTCAACACAGCATCTGTTTGGCTCCTCGGCCACCGAATTAGAGTCGTAGTTTTGTGGCACCGGGACTTCTCCCAAACTAGTGGCCTCATCAGATGAGGTAGCTTGACCCTGTGAACTTGAGCCGGTGGCGGATCCAGAGGTAGATCCTGCAGTAGAATTTGACTCATAACCGGAAGTAGACCTAGCCGGTGACCCGATCAGTGTATCCTCCTCATCAGACTGGGAGGCAGTGACTCGTCAGGGAGCACCTTCTTGGACTGATTCCGTGTAGCCCGGGGTGCTGATGGTGGTGTCCTCCCAGTGGATGGGACATACTTAGGGTCTTTCTCCACCTCTGGATCGTTGTAAATCAGTTTGCGGGAAGGTGCCGTTAATTTGGACCTACCCTTAGTGGCTATCGCTTTCTCTGGGGACATTGTACCTGTGGAGGAATTGTTAGTAAGAAAATAAACCCAAAACACACTCGAGAAAATTTTAGAACTAAGGACGAACAAAAATGAATAATTTTTTTATTTCAGACAGTGGCCACCGACGGTGGGCATCTACGGTCCGTAAGCTGACGTACGGTCCATGGATCCCCTCCGTAGATTAGACGTCCCAAAAAGTTGGGCTTTGATGGGAACCACAGATGTGCCAAACAGTCCATATATTGATCTACGGACCGTAGTCCACCTTCGTGGTTCCACACTTAGTGGAATTTCCATGTCCCCCCATCCACGTACCTGATCTACGGTCCGTAGATTGACCTGCGGTCCGTAGATGGTGTCTCGTGGTTTGAGTCTATGCTAGGTATCAGACATGCTTCAATTTGAAGCCCAATTTTACCAAATTTAACAATATCCTAGTCTAATCATGCATTTCAACATAAATTATGCTAGTTCGTCATTCTAAGGGTTCCCATTATTCCATTTTCAACAGATATTGCTTACAAGACTAGGAACCCTAGGTCAAAACTCGCATTTAGACTCTTTTTTCACTGATTTTATACATTATGACAACACAAAATCACGATCTATCGTCCCAAGGGTGATTCTAAGTCTATTTTAGCATGCAATTTCATCAAATATCAACCCAAGGTCAAGACCCAATTCCTAATTTTCTATAATCAACAGTGAATCAGAATTCAAAGTGAAGGAAAAGTCGATTACCTTACAAGCAACGGAAATGGGGTGATAGTGTGACGACTCTACACTTCCACTACTACTAACTTGCCTTTTTGCATTGAACCCGAACACTGGACCTCTTGGGGATATTGGGAATGAGTGGGTATGGGAGAGAAAAAGTGATTAGGAATATGGGGGAAGAATGTGGAGTGAGTTATGGAGAAGTTATGGTAAAATGGAGGGATTTTAGTGATTGAGGATGTTTAGAAACGGTTAGGAGGGAAAATGGGGGAAGTGGGAAGTGATTTGAACAAGAGGGAATTTATTTTAAATGAAGTCCGGGTCGGGTCGGGCAGGCTAGGGTTTGGACCCACGAGGCCACGTCTACGGTCCGTGGGTTGATCTATGGTCCCTAGACGGGGACCATAGATCACATTAAGACTTAGAAAGTTCAGAATCCTTACCTAGGATCTATGGACACCATTCACGGTCCGTGGAATGAACCACGGACCATCGATTGGGTCCGTAGACCTCTGCACTAGACCTTTTTCTGCAGATTTTGCCTTGCGTTCCTGCATATGTAGCAACCATTAGGCCTCTCTTTTTAAATTTTATGGACACTTTTTAGACACGAACCCTATGCTATATCTAGCCAACACTAAAACAAAAATAAAACACCTATCTAAATGAGTACAGAGAGGCAAATAAACAAAGAAAACTACTACATCAAAAATAAGAACCTATTGTTGGCAAGATTTTATATCTTGGGTTTCCTCCCAAGTAGCGCTTGATTTAACGTCGCGGCACGACGCAGACCTCTTGATTACTTAGACTTCATCAAGATAGTAGGCCTCAATGACTTATTGCACACTTTCCGCATTTCCCAAATAGATCTTGATCCTTTGCCCGTTTACCATGAACCTTGTTCCTTCACTGTTTTCAAGCTCAACCACTCCATGGGGGAGCACTTTTGTGAGCAAAAATGGCCCGGTCCATTTGGACTTGATTTTCCTGCAAACAAGCGCAACCTAGAGTTGAATAGAAGCACAATATCACCCACAACAAATTCTCGCTTATCAATTCTTTGATCATGATACCTCTTCATCTTCTCTTTATACAAGGTTGAACTTTCATAAGCTTTTAGGTGAAACTCATCAAGCATATTCAAGTCATTCATTCTCTAATTAGATGCGGCACCCCAATCCAAATTTAGCTTCTTTACGCCCACATAGCCTTATGCTCTAGCTCTACCGGTAAATGACAAGTCTTCCCATATACAAGTTGGTAAGGAGACATACCTATGGGAGTCTTGTATGCAGTGCGATAGGCACATAGAGCATCATCAAGCTTCCTTGACCAATCCCTTCTATTATCATTCACAGTCTTCGCTAAAATATGTTTGATCTCTCTGTTTGACACTTCAACTTGCTCACTAGTCTGCGGATGGTAAGGAGTGGCTACATTGTAGCAGACGCCATATTTCTCAAGTAGCTCCTTGAACAAATTATTACAGAAGTGGGAACCTCCATAACTGATAATCTCCCTCATTGTACCAAATCTGGAGAAGAAATTCTTTTTCAAAAATGCAGTGAAACGTTTACCTTCATTGTTGAGGAGCGCAACTGCTTCCACCCACTTCGACACATAATCAACCGCAACAAGAATATACTTCATCCCATGTGAACTCAAAAACGGACCCATAAAATCAATGCCCCATACATCAAACAACTCTATCACCAATATATGATTCATATGAAGCTCTTGCCTCTTTGAAATCCCTCCTTCTCTTTG
>JAJOOO010016715.1:0-15869 GCA_029582685.1 Solanum piurae | reverse complement strand
ATCCTCATTTACGATTAGGGTGATCAATAATGCAACATTCGCATACATACATGCATTATAATGAGCAATTACAAACATATATCACACCAACATGAAATGACAACCATCACCTACCTCGAATCCAAGCTTGAATCCCCTAAGGCACTTGAATCTTCCCTTTCCGGATTCTTTCCGCTTGTTCTAGGTCTACAAACAACAATTATAATATGGGAATCAATAAACAATCACTAATTACCCGAATTACTAACAATTCTATGAACCCTAGATCAAACCCATGATCCCAATTATCCAAATTAGGGTTGTTTCCACCATAGAATCTATAACAAAACCCTCCCCATCAATATTCACCCATTCTATTACGTTCTACGGATCGAAAAACGGATTCAAGGAGTGAAAAGCTTTCCTTTATCCTCAAGAATGGTGAAAAACGAGTAGTAGTCACCTGGGGTTCGTTCCTTAGCTCTAAAAATCGAAAAGTGCCAAATAAGGTCGTTTAGGGGTTTATTTACGACTTTAAGTCTCGTCTGGCCCGCTACATCGGACCCATTCCGCTACAGCGGCCCCGCTCTGGCGGCTCCAATCCTGCTCTGGCGGCCTACACGGAGACAGAAAGTTACCCGTTCATGCTAAGATAATTTTTGGGATTTCTACTCGCCAAATTCGATTCCATAAAGTCGTACGAGTTCCTTAACGTCTTAGCTATCTACTCATGTGGTCCAAATCATAATTAAATCTCTCATTAATTACCAGATTTCCCTACACCTTGATGACTCCAATTTCGTTTAAATCTGGAATAGGTTGAAAAATTTCAAGTTACTACGAAAAAATTTTCTAGCCCCAATTCTTTCTTTATTGGTTTTTCCCTAACAACAGAATCAGGTCATTACGGGAATATTAAATAAGTATTTTTGGAAAAATAAAATTTTTATGACAATTCACATGGGCATTTTGTACTATTATTTCAAAAATATAATATTTAAAAATTTACATCAAATCAAAATCACACTTACAAATTAAAAATATCGTTTTCATCAAGTTAATGATGTCTCGTGTTCCCAAAGTATAAAATAAGAGAGTTTCTCTCTTTTTCTGCCATACTTTCTTTTTTTCTACTTTATGTCACTGTTGTGAAAATGTTTTACAATTTTTTTTCCGGAAAAAAATCATTTATAATCCCTTCATTTCATATAATTGATCACTATGTTAAAAATAATTATTTCATATTAATTATTTACTTTATTAAATTAAAAAGACATTAATCATTTGTTTTTCAATATTTTCTTTGTAATTAATTTTTTTTAAATGTTCACATTCCTTTGTAAAAATTACCAAGAAGTTTTTAAGAGATGAATAAGTAAAAATATCTTCTTATTTATTATTTATTAAGCACCGTATAAAATAAAAAGTGATCCACTAATATAAAGCGGGAGTACTTCCGAACTTTGGTTTAAAAATTTAAGAGTTTCTCTCCTTAACTTTGAGAAATAATCATTCTCCTCCGTGTTTTCAAATTGACTTTTTAAAATGTCTATTATATCCTTAAGTTATCAACTTTTTTATTTACTTCTCTTAAAATATAATATTTTTATTAATAAAAAATATTAATTTCGTCTAAGGAGAAAAGAGAAAAATATTGATTGAGTATATAATATAATTTCGTTCTATAAATAAAACAAATAAACAGAATAAATAATGTTATTAATTTTAACAAATCGATAATGTGATAACCTTAGAAACATATTTTATTGTAATTAATAAAAATAAAGATATATTTCATACCAATTTCTTACAAGAATATTATCTATTTAATTGTAAATAAATTTTAAAAGAATATTTCATGACAATCAAGATTTGTTTATATATATATATATATATATATATATAATAGAAAATAATAGATAGTCATAGTTACAGAAACATGCTCTTTTTTATATTTGACTTCAGCTGTTACATAAACGATTTCATTTTTATTTGAATTGTGCATTAATCTGAATTAGATATAATATTTACTTGTAATTTATATTATTTAAAAATTTAAAATAAAATATAATTTTATATTAACTAGAATAAAATTTTATATTACATAAATATTTACAAGCTAAATATTTGAAATAAAATAAAGTTATATTATAGAACAATAAATAAAATAAAAATAAAAGTGTAATATTAAAGAGTAAAAAATTAGATTGAAATTGATTGTCTGGAATTTAAAAAATCTAAATCTTGTCATTGGTAAACATAAAAAAATATATATATAGGAAAAGGTGTGCACAAAAAGCTGCCTTGGAAAGGTGAAAAAAATGAAGAGTCTGAATATGAAAGGAAGTGTCAAATCAAAATTTAATGAGTTTGATAAGACCTGGAATATTACTTCTCTATTTGTTATTACGCATAATTATTAAGAAAATAGTAATTAACATAATAAATTTATCATTTTATCTCTATTCTATTAAATAATAATATAATTTACTAATTAAATAGGTTCTATTTTAAAATATATTAATTATCTAAATAAATTGAGGATATCCTAGTGAAAAATATTATTTTTTATTAATTTATCAAAAATAACAAGTAAAACAAGTCAAAATTAAACAAATAAAAAGATACAAAGGGAGTACCGTTTGTTTAATAATAGTGGTTCATTATTATTTTAACACATATCTTAATAAATAATAACAGTAATTATATTACTCTTTAAATACATTAAATTTAATGCTTTAAAAAAATGTATTAGATATTAAATAATATTTAATATTAAGAATAAATTAGACATAAAATGATAGATTATCTCATGATTTTTCAAACTGAACAAATATTGTTGGACAATTATTTTTAATATATATAATGGATAAGTAATGACAGACGGGAGGAGTAATATTAATTGAATTGTTGAAACATTTTTCATTTTTCATTTTTCAAATTAACTTAATTGTTTAATTATCAAGACTATTTTTACAATGTTCTTTCAATTTAACATTCATTAGTTAGTATTGGAATTAGGTATTACTCCCTCCGTCTATTATTGTTTGTCAGGATAAGATCATGCACAGCCCCTTAAGAAAAATTTAATATAAGGTGCAATTTGACTAATATAACTTTACTATCAATCATTATTAAAATGATTTGTACTTTTTGAAAACTATAAAAATAACTTTTTTCACATTAAAGTAGTCTTGTAACTTTAAAATGACTACCTTTTGAAACCAATAGTTAGGTAATTATTAAGGGCAGAATTGAAAAAAAATGACTAATTATTTCTTGATTGTTTAAATTGACAATTAATTTTGGACAACTATTTTTAGTATACCTGACAAACAATAGTGAACGGAGGCAGTAATTAATGTTTAGTTATTTTAATCATAAATTTGATAATAATTAATAAGGGTAAAAATGAAAAGTTATACATGTTTTATGTCTTAATCTTCTTTTCTTAAAGTGTGTGAAACACCTCAACAATTCAATTAATTTGAAATGGAGGGAGTAATAATAATTGTATTAGTTATGATGAAATTATTTTTTATATAAAATTTAATCTAATGATTAAAAATAACATACAACGTACTTTCGCTATCCAACAACAGTTATCCACTATTGATTTTGCATACTCCCTCTTTCTATAGTTACTTGTCCACTTTTGAATTGACACACATATTAAGAAAATAATTATTGGCATAGTGAGTTTACCATTTTACCCCTATTAATTATGAAGTGAATGAATAAAAATTTAAGATTTTCAAGAAGTTCTACCTTTTTCAAAGTAATTAATTGTGGGTATAAAAGGTAATTTTTTTTTATCTTTTCTTGATTTGTCAAAATGGACAAGTAATTAAGGACAACTATAAAAGAAAAAGTGGATAAATAATTAGGGACAGAGAGAGTACTACTCCCTCCATTTCATATTAATTGAATTGTTGAGCAAATTAACTTAATTGTTCAATTTTCAAGACTATTTTTAGATGTTCTTTCAATTTACCCTTCATTAGTTAGTATTGAAATTAGTTATTAATTAATGTTTAGTTATTTTAATTACAAATTTGATAATAATTAATAAGGATAAATATGGAAAATTATGCCTAATTTATGTCTTAATCTTTTTTTCTTAAAGGGTGTAAAACACCTCAACAATTCAATTAATTTAAAATAAATGGAGTATTAAACATCCTTAAAAAGTATAATGGACGACTATTAAAAAGACCGAAAAAGGTGTAGAAAATGAAAAGTATGAATACAAAAGAAAGTGTCAAATCAAATTTAATGAGTGATGCAAAGGGTCATTATTGGAACCACGGGAGAAAATCTTTATAGTATCTAATAAAAGGATCTTTTGTGGTGTAAAAACTCGTTCGATAGGTAGTAAAATCCGTCTAAATTAATATGGTTGGAATCATAAAATAATATTATTTTATAGAGATATTATTTAATTAATAAATTATTATTTTTATTTATTTAAAGACACTACAAAAAAAGCAGCATTTAGCGACTGACGAAATTCGTCGCTAATCTATGATATTTTGTCGCTAAATTGGATTTGTGACGAATTGTTGGTTGTTAGTATTTCGCTCGTTAGTAATTTCTTAGCGATTGAAAAATGAGTTCTGTCGCAACTTTAGCGACGTATTAGAGAGATTGGTATATGTCGTGACTTGTTAGCGACTGACTAGTCGTCGTTATACTTATATAGTTTGTTGCTAATTTCATAATTAATTTCGTCATTTCAAATAAATTCGCGACGAAATTTCTGTCACTAATCCGTCACAAATATTCTGTTATTTGAGCCAACATAGTTGCCACTAAAATGTTTCGTTGCTAATCCGTCGCTAATATTTTTTATAGCAATGATCATTCATCATTAAATTTGTTGCTAAATTTTTTCTTGTAAATTATTTCATTTATTTATTTTAAATATACATTGCTGAAATAAATTAAATAACAATTACTAAATACCTCTAAAATAACAAACATTCATATAAAATAATATTTAGAGGGTTCAAAATCTGTAGATAGCAAAATCTTAATCACATACTTTCGGTGCAAAACATCAAAAGCAATTTGTCAACTATTCTTAAGAGAACCTACATTCATCAACTATTGTTATCGCACAATTTGTACTTATAAAAAATACAGACAACATCCAAAAATTAAAGCTACAGGATACTAATTAAGAGATACCCTCATCACTTGAAACTAAGGGATCAACCTCGTCCTCATTAGTAGTAGCAGGAGGAGGCACCATGGGTGTCACAAATGTTGGATTGTCAATGGGAGTAACTACTTGTTGTATCCTCTCCATAATAACCAGAAAGAAAATGATTAGTAAGGGCAAGAATCATTTCCTTCACAAACACATCCATATTTCTTGTCGATGTTGATTGAGAAACTGAAGGTTCTACACATGATGAGGCACAAAGATTCTGCCCGTAGTAAGTTTTTGCTACAGATCCAAGACCGTATATTATTTTCTTCTTTTCTCCCCCAACAGCTTGGTAGTATGCTTCACATTGATCAATATCAAATTGAGAGGTTATTTTTTCCCGTAATATTTCTTCATATTTTTCCTATAATAAATTGAGATAAAGAGAAAACATTAAAGATTGGCTTGAAATGCTGAGCCTGGATTTAGACCAGCAATGTACATTAAAACCTCTATAAATTAATACTCGATAAATTAATAATCTCTCTAAAATAATATTTTTCTCTGGTCCCGACTTAGGCCAATGGAAAAAATCACCAATTTCGATAAAATAATAAGATAATATATTTCCACAAGACCCCTATATAAATATATGGTCTCATTAATATCATAAATTAATAATTCTTTAAAAGTACAAATATATCTAAGACAATTTAGTGAAAAATGATTCTATTGTGTTATGTTTTTTCTTAAAATTTAAATCTAGTTGAAGCTCATTTCTAACTTTTCATATTGTTTCCAAGAGCTCCAGTGTTGTCTTTTCGAACTGCACCATAAAATTGTGAAGAGTTTCAGATGCGATAAGTTTTTTTCTTACGCGTAACTGGTTCCAAAGGTATAGTATCATCTTCGACATCATCATCAACATTTTTTTCCGATGGTATCCACAATTTCTTCTAAGCTCTAGATCTCTAAGCATGTATCACTTTCACCCGGATAATCCAACAAGTTATTGACATCCAATTTATTGTGGTAATCGAGATCATTAATCATGACCTCAAGTTCATGAATGATGTTTTCACAAATGGGTTCATTCAAATTCTCAGAGATTGCATCCCCCGAATGAACTTTACAGTGTCGAAAATAATTTGTTATTGTCTCTTGATGAACATTTGTTGTCCAAGTAGGGATAGCGAAATTGATAGCATCCAAAACATTAATCTTTGTTGGATCAGTTTGTCCCACTTCATAGCCTTCTAATATCCTACGATAAAATATGTTACGATAATTCATCTTTGAAGTTCTTATTATTACGGCATCACAAGGTTGAATTTTGAATGTCATGTTGGATGGCAAGAAAAACAATTCAACATTTTGTAGTCCTTCAATATTTATATTATGGGCTAGACAATTATCTACCATAATCAAAACTCGTCTACCATACATTTGGTGGTCAAACCAACAAATATATTCAATCAAGAAGCACACTTGTCATCCATGCTCTTTTGTTTGTACGATAGTGACAATTCAATATATTTATTTTATGTGAAATCAATAAATATGATACATAAATTAGTAAGATACAATGAGTTTGATATGATCAAAATTAACCTTCATTACACCTCAAACCATTCTTTAAATTAACAAATATTAATTTATCGATTAAATAATATCTCTATAAAATAATAAAATTCATGATCCCACCTATATTAATTTATAGAGGTTTTACTGTATATTGTACCAAAATTCAGCAGTGTATACATTAGATCAACATTTAATTGTAATCCAGAATTTTCACACCATGTATTTTCTCTTACCATTCCTCTGCTAACAGTAAATGTAAAATTCAATCATCTTAAAACTCTCTGTACAACAAATTTCACAAGTTTCCCTCTTTCTTATCAGCCATTTAAAAACCCCAAATCATAATGAGTTGAATTTTGGATCTTTCTAAAAAGAGAGGAAATTTTCAAATTAGTACTGTACAAGTATTTGGGGCATCTAAGTTTGGATAATCAAACTTGAATTGAGAAAGAATCAACTGAGAAAACGAATTTTGATGTGGATTTGTTTGGTTAAAGTCCAGTTTGTGTTTGTCTGATTCAACACACGCAACTGCAAATGGACAACTTTCAATTATTATTATTCTATTCTCTGTTTTGCTGTTTTAGGATTTTAGTAGAAGTTTGGGCAGCCTTGATTTCTTCAAGGGATAAATCCCTTTTTTTTTGCTTCTCTCCATAGTCGACATGGATGGGAGAATATTGATAAATTTCCTTCAAGATCGTCCACAACACCACCATCATCATTACGTTCCACATTATGATTACGTGTCATGACATGAGGTTCATGAATCATCTTGGGGAAAGTTGGGACATGAATCATCTAAAACCATCTGTCGGTATGGATTATCATATGTTAATTCAGGTTGAGAACTATCATGCAAATCTTGACCTGAAGAAATCTCATTGATCACATCTTTCTCCCCTTGATGCTTCCAAACAAAATAGTTATCAACAAATCCAGTCTTATAAAGGTGATGTTTAACGATTTCAACATTCATGAATCTAAAGTTGTGACATTTTTTACATGAACATCTAATTTTGTCACCACTCAAGCGATTTTGTTGTGAACATGCAAATTGGATAAATTTATCCATACCGGTTATGAAACTAGAATTTATAGCCCCTCGACCATCTAACATCTCATACATCCAACCACGCTCTAGATTATTCATGTTCCTGTTAATGCTTAAACAAGCAAAAATGTAACTAAAAAGCATTAGTTGATTGACCAAAAGATACTCTAATTCATATTCATTAAATTTAGTCAAAATATACATATCGAACTAACAAAAACAGTTTCTGAAATTTCTCACTAGAAAAGCTGAAAAAAAGCCTACATAATAATAAAACATTCTTTTTTGAATCAAGTTACTGAAGCATTCTTATTCCAATCAAGATGCTAAAGCATTCCAAGTCCATCCATCTTAGTTTAGAGTATAAACTATACTTCCTTTTATAAATAAGGAACTAGTAGTACAAGCATACAAATAACAAAACACCAAACACATAGAAAGAAACTAAATTTGACTTAAGCACATTGAAAATATTCATTTAAAAAAGACAATGCATAAGACAATCACTGTACACCAATTCTTCTAGCAAATAAACCCAATGAAGAATATAAAGTCTACAATATATTTCTCCAGCAATAAGACAAAATAAGTTAGAGTTTAGAATACATTCATCCAGCAAAAAATTAATCTCAAAGAACCCACAACAACAAAATAAGAATTCTCCAGATTTTCCACTTGTCTTGTTAAAAAATACTCTAACTCGAATAGTTTCAACACAATAACATCAAGCTTCTTCTTAATAACATTCAATAAAGTAAATATCTCAATAGTTAAATTTTGAGCTAAATCAGGGGTAAAAATAAAGAGTAAGGGTTACTTCCAGTGAATATCAATCAGATCCTCAGATTAGGGTAGAACAGTAGTGCATGCAATATTTTAACATCAGATTATCTTGGTTATTAACAAGAACATGAAACAATAACAGAACAAGTAACAACTAAACACTTAATATGAATGAGTTGTTGTCTTGAGTTACATAAACACTTATCATGAGTTCACATCAACGTATTAATGTCTTCAACAACTAGGCTTTATAGGAACCTGCTGCTTCAGCCAACTCTGTTTTTTATCTCTCTCTTTGCTCTTGCTCTTTTTTTCTTATTTCTTGTTGTTTGTCTCCTTATATTTCTGAATTCATGTCTTATATAACTATGTGCTTCAAGGGATAGATTGTTGCAATGTGCTAAAACAATAGTTTACTTAATCATTTTCATAAAAAAAAGATGAAACTTTACTTGATTAGTAATCATAGCATCTTCTTTCTCTCTACTTTGATCAAATGGTTTCATTGTCTTTTGTGTTTTCGTGTCCTACAGTTCAATCCTTAAAACATAACTTCTGTGTGCCAAATTTGGATGGAATAGAAAAATTCTAGGTATTCAATTGTTTATTTGTCAAGTTGGGAGAAAATATTAGAAAATTAAAAGCAACTACAATGGATTGCACAAAGTTTCAATTGTTTTAAGACTTCTAAATAAATAGCGGAATACTATCCAAATCGAAACAAGATGAAACACAAAAGAATCTAAGGCATGATGGAAATGAACTGTTGGCTTTGAATTATTACAAATCTACCAACTCAGAAGAAATAATGAAAAAGAAAAACTGAAACATTCGAAATGCAAAGCTAAGAACCAAATTAAGAACAAAACTATGAAGAAATATGATCTTAAAACAGTGAGCTCGCAACTTCAAATAAACCCGAACAACAATCCAGCCACTTGAGAATAGAGATTAACCACATCTATTATGTTTGAAACAGTAAATCAAATCAAAGGGATGCCTAGATTTGATCAAATTTTCACCACTTTGACAGAAATGAGAATGAACAGTGAAGAAATCAAACTAACAAGCAACAACGCCATTTTTTGCATCGAATAAACTACTGCATCAATGAACCTAAACAGCCAAACACCACAATAATGTAACTACTGCATATTTGACCAAATCATGATTAATTTAATGATACAAGCAAAATAAGGCATCATACATGCTTATAATTAACACGAAATCCAACAGATACGAAGTTATCTTATGAGGCAGCAAAGCAGAAAACTAGATTAACTTTTTGGAATAAGATTAGACCATTTCGAATCTATGTGAATGAACCCAAAACAACATTTCATCCATTTACATACCACGGTTCAAAGGTGAGAAAAATCTAAGCTTGAGACGGGAGATGTCACCTGAGCTTGAGAAGGAGATGTGAGCTTTCACCTGAGGCAGAAGCTCACCTGAGGAAGAAGCTTGAGAAGGAGACAGAACTTTCACCTGAAGAGTATGTGCAAAAGCCATTGTTAGATAGCTTCCTCTAAAATGCTCACCGAATCAGCAGTAATGGCAGAGGCTTACCTTTGCAAGCTTATCCACCTTTGAAAGCTAATCCACCTGAGACGGGAACGATTTCACCTTTCACCTGAGACTGAAGCGGTTTCACATGAGGAGACGAGAGCTTTCACCTGAGCTTCCCCTTTCACTAAGAGAAAACTCTATTTTTTAGGGATAATATTTTTTTGTTTCCTTTTTTTGTTTTCTATGGACTGAAAACTTGGTTAAAAAAATTGCAACCAACTTAGCGACGGATTATGACATCCGTCGCTACTAAATAAATATATTTATTTAAATTAAATTCTAGCGACGGATTTTTTCGTCACTATGTAATTTAAATTTCATAAAATACAGTTATAATTCTAGCAACGCTTTTCCGTCGCGGAATATTAATAAATTTGTCACACCTACTTTGTTGCATAATCCGTAGCGAAAATTAGGGAGCCAAAGTTTCCCGCTATTTTTAGCGACTAAAAAATATTCCGTCGCCAATCCATCGCTATATCAACTCAAAAAATTATTTGTAATTATTGCAACAAAATGGCTATTTCGTTGCGAATCCGTTGTTATATAGTGACATAATATAATTCGTTGCTAATATCGTCGCTAAACACTGTTTTTTTAATAGTGAATGTGTTGAGATTCAATAAAGATTACAATTAATTAATTTTAATTACATTATTCGGTGGATGAAAATCTTAAGAAATTCACACTAACCCTCCTGTGGGAGAACCATTAATACTAATCAGCTAACCCACGAACTAAACATTTAAAGATACAGAAGCAAGTTTAAATGTCTAAAGAAAAGAAAAATAAGGAGTTCCCATAAACTCCAAAAGTCTAACAAACAAATGCAGAAATAATGCCTAGAACCTGAAAGTCAATGTACCAACACATCTACTAACGACAAGTCTAAGAAAATGGGTGCAACCCCAAACTAAACATAAAAATATTTAATTTACTAGTCTAAGTCCGAATAGAAATGGACTAAACATAATGAGAACTCATGGTAGCCTGGAAGAACTGGCTAGCCCTTGAATTCGAATTGATCACTGGTCTTCTAATCGAGGTCTGTTAGTAGCCGCCTTAAAATGCCATGTAATCAACAAAGAAAGAACAAGTGCAGTATCAGTACACAACCACAGTGTACTGGTAGGATCACGCGCCTATCTCAATTAGTAAAACATATACAAGTAACCACAACATAATAAACAGGCATTTAACGAACATATACAATATCAGTCATCATATCAGGATAACGAACAATTCCACATTCTCAAAATACATCTATATGACAAGTCAATGGTCCTCTCATGGAACCCACACCCAAAGTGTTAGTGTACCGGTACGTGGTACCCGATCCAAGTTAGTGTGCCGGACGTGACACCCGATCCCATATGTGCCGGAATGTGACACCCGATCCAAGTTAGTGTGTTGGAATGTAACACCTGATCCATTCAACAAGCCACAATCACATTCACAAGGTGCATTCTTATAATCATACAATCAAATGTTGATTCATGACATACAATTATTCATTCATACTCATTTACAATTAGTGTGATCAATAATGCAACATTCGCGTACATACATGCATTAAAATGAAGTAATTACTAACATACATCACACCAACATGAAATCACAACCATCACCTACCTCGAACAAAACTTGAATCCTCCTAAGAAACTTAATTCTTCCCTTTCCGGATTCTTTCCACTTGCTCTAGGTCTACAAACAAACAATTCAATATGAAGATCAATAATTAAGGTCTAATTTACCCGATTATAACAAACTCAATAACCCAAGACCCAAATTATGATCCAAAGGTGCATCTAGGGCTTTTCCCACCATCCAAAACCGTTCATAACCCTCCCACAATGATATGCAATCAAGATTTTACGTTTAACGGATCGAAAAACAGAATTGGGGAGCGAAAACCTTACCTTTAGCCTCAAGAATGGTGAAAACCTGCCAAGAATTTCCTGGGGTCGTCTCCTGGCTCTCAAAAACTTAATTTGCAGAATAATGATATTTTTGGGGTTTATTTCCGACTTAATTCGCGACTGACTCGCTATAGCGGCCCCGCCCTGGCGGCTTGCACGGAACCAGTGAGTCAAATTAAGAGTTCCAAACTCCAATTTCTCAACATACCTTCAATCCATGACACTCAGAAACTACCCGTTCATGCTAAGATCAATTTCGGGAGTTCCACTCGCCGAATTTGATTTCGTAAAGTCGTACGTGTTCCTTAAGGTATTAACTATCCACTCATGAAATCAAATTCATTATTAAATCTCTCATTTGTTACCAGATTTTCCTAGACCTCACTGACTCCGATTTTGTCCAAATCTGGACTAGACTAGGAAATTTCAAGTTACTACGAAAAAGTTTTCCGGCCCAAAAATTTTCCCCGATGACTTTTCTATAACGACAGGAACATGTCGTTACATTAAGTCCTTCTGACCATAGATCAAACTTATGTGACAACTTAATCATTGAGTTGACACAAATACGTGATATCACACGTTAAAGGAGTGTGAACATCAAAATTTAGACTAATTTTTTTTAAAAAAAAAAAACCAAAAAAAAAGAAAATTAAAAATATTCGTTTTTTACTCCTTTCTTCTTTTCCTTCTGCACCAATCCTTATTTCTCTCTTTTTTCCCCTTCCCAGTCCTCTCCAATTTCTTTGTTCTCTTTTTTTTTTCTTCATATTTTCGTTCTTTCTTTATGAGAAATGATAATGTATTGTTGATGTAGATCTATGTTTTCTTTCCACTTTTTTTGGTAATTTACAACACATGAGGTGACAAAGATTCAATAGTCTTGAAGGATGAAAAGTGATTGTTGGATATCTTTGTGAAATTAGGTGAAATATGTTATGTAAAATTGTGTACAAATTTATCTATATATATTAGGAGAAGAGAAAGTGCCACATGTTAGCACCATAAAATTTTCAATTTTAAAATTTTAATTTTTTATATAGTTTTAATTTGTGTTAGTAAGTTATTTTCAATTTAAATTTTAAATTTAAAAAAATAATTAAACGGATTTTTTTAGGAACTGTTTCTATCCTTTTTATTTTAAACACAGTTAACTGTATATTTATTATTTACATTTATTAAATTATTTTAAGATTTTGTATTAATTCAAAATAAATAATCAGCAATTCTTTTAAAACGATTTAAAAGCAGTTTTGAAAAATTAAGCGATAAAAAAATTAAAATCGTTCTAAAACAGGTGTTGTAACGTGTGTATTGTTTTTTGTGGAAAGATAATTTTAACTATATTCCGCAACCTCCTTATTTATAGCAAAGAAAATATAATATATATATATATATATATATATATGTAACTGAGTTACGGAAAGAAGAGCAATAGTGAATTCCTAAAATATAGGTAACTGATTACAAGTTTTCTTCTTCCTTTTATAAACTCCATGATTCAAATTATTGTAAATAATAAATCAAAATTTAACTAAAATAAAATAAAATTACAAACGTATTGATGCCATTTGGCCTACATCATTTTATGATGCAAATACAAGTAACCAGGATCAGCATCCATCGCATCGTTGATTCTAGTTGAGCTTCAGAGTTGTTGGTGAGCCTCCTTGCTTCTGGAGGACCCCTTTTTATTGCTTTATTAGTTAGTTTATTAGGATGTCGTGGTCTTGTCCCGACGTCCATCTAAGTTGTTTAGAGGCTTCATACACAGTAGTTGTTGTTAGTTCTTGAGTCTTTCCATTCCTGTTTTGATGTTTGAGACTTGAGTGCCAATTTGGCTAGTGAATGTTTCTTTATACATTCTAAGTTTTATGGAGATTTCATTTTACTTTTTAAAGTATTTTTATCATGAATAAGTCTTCCGCTAAGAGTTAAGCCAGGCCAAGAGTTCGCTTGGGGCTAGCAATGGTTCTCGATTGCCAATTCTGCCCAGGGTGTAGGCTCGAGGCGTGACAATTTTGTAATATATAGAGGCTTAAATTGAACGAATACATTTGTTCGTGAGAGAACATGACTGTTATGAAAAGTCATTCGTTCATGGAAGAACATGACCTTTATGAAAAGTCATATGTACATGAAAGAACATGACTCTTATGAAGAGTCTTCTCTTTAGTTCTATAAATATAAAGACTCTCTAGAAGTAGCCTTAAAAAATCTGCATGTATAAACAAAAGACTTTGTTGTATCCTTGAAGAGAATTGTTTGTATTTACCCCAATATATATATATATATAGAGAGAGAAAATGATTACACGCCTCAAAGCTATCTTCTTCCTCAATTTTATTTACTATTATTTTTCTAACAACAAGTCAAACGAGCAATTTGTCTATGTTGATAAGGTCAAGAATTAAGTGATTGTCAAAAATATATTTGGTTGGAATCAATAACTTAACTGTCTTAACACATCCATGAAATATGTGACCTTTCTTCAAAAAGAGATATTCCAACTACAATATATGAAGACAATGTGTGTATATAAGAATACATCAAAGGAGATAAAATAAAAGATATTTCATCAAAGTTCTTTTACTTACTCGTGATCTTCAGAAGAAGGATGAAATAGATGTTCAACAAGTTAGTTCAAGTGATAATTCAGAAAATCTATTCACCAAGGCATTATCAACATCAACCTTTGAAAAGTTGAGATACAAGATTGAAATGCGTCATCTTTAAGATGTTAAGTGATGTCTTCATCAAGGGGAGTAAATACGCGTTGCGCTCTTTTTCCCTTAACCAAGGTTTTATCCCACTGAATTTTCCTTGTAAAAGTTTTTAATGAGGCAGTAAACAAAACGTATTACCGTACTTTTTACTTTTCTTTTACATGGACATCCAAGGGACAGTTGTAAAATGAATGTTCACATAAATATACTTTGTGTTGTAACATAAATGTACACATAATGTATTTTGTGTTGTAACATACATGTACACACAATATACATCCTGTTTAAGATGGATACACACACGGCATACTATGTGATGTAAACTAGCCACCCATATAATAAACTTGATGTCCAAGTGTATACAAGACAAATAGATATCCATGTAATATACTGGATGTCCAAGTATATACATGTATATATATTCCTCTTTTTGTAACATAAGGCAAGAGTATGTGAAAAGAAAAATATTACACTTACTATCTTCTCTTCTATCTTTCTTCTTAATTTTAGTACATTATCGTTATTTTATTACATTTATTAAATTAAGTAAATAAAAAAAAAAAATAATGAAGACATAGCATTATAACTTAAATCAAATAGTTAATAGTATATCCCAACAATTGTATCCTTATAGGTATCTGAACAATGTAGTGATTAATAAAGGCTTAAGTATTTGCAATGTATGTGGAACATCATGACATAGTTTTTATGTATTTAATTTAGGGCTAACCCATCGGTGGCCCCCTTAAGTTGGCAACAATTTTCACTTAGACACTTTAACTAGGCTTTGTTCATTTTGGACACCTCATGTCAGGCTCCGTTGTGTTATTTTGACACTTTTTTCACTAGCCCATGTTGACTTCAAGTGCGTGTTAACCAAGCGCGTCCATGTGGATTAGATGCCCAATTATATCATGCCAACTCATTAAAAGACTATCATATTAAAGAGAAAAAATAAAAATAAAAATACATGACAAAGTAACCAATGAATAAATGACATGTGGTCTTTTTATCCCAAAAAATTAAATTAAATATTTGACATATTTAAAGAAAAATGCTACCCCCACAACATCCCCAGTCATCTTCTCCATTGTATTACTCCA
>JAJOOO010016714.1:0-19980 GCA_029582685.1 Solanum piurae | reverse complement strand
AAAAAAAAAAAAATTAAAGTTTGTTTCTAAAAAATATTTTCAAATTTAAATTCTTATTTTTCATCCCACCCCACCCCCGGCCAGCCCCCCTACCAGCCCATCCCCCACCCCCAAAAAAAAATTAAAGTTTTTTTTTTAAAAATATTTTCAATTTCAACTTTTTATTTTTACACTCCACCCCACTCCCCACCCCCTACCCCCCTCCAAAAAAAATTTAAATTTATTTTTAAAAAATATTTTCAATTTCAAATTTTTATTTTTCCACCCCACCCCCTACCCCCATCAGTCCCCCACCCCCCTCCAAAAAAAATTGAAGTTTTATTTTAAAAAATATTTTCAATTTCAAAATTTTAATTTTTCACCCCACCACCACCTACCCGCGACCCCCTCCCCCTCCAAAAAAAAATTTAATTTTGTTTTTAAAAATATTTTCAATTTCAATTTTTTATTCTTTTACCCCATCTCACCCCTACCTCCTCCCCCTCGCCACCTCCACCCCCACCACCCACCCTCTCCCCAAAAATATTAAGTTTATTTTTAAAAAATATTTTCAGTTTCAATTCAAAAATTATTTTCTACTCTCTAGAAAAATAAAAGATATTTTCTCAAAAATATTTTTAATTCATAAATCAAACACTAAAAAATCTTCTCCGGAAAATATTTTTTACTCACCAACCAAACATGAGAAAATAAGTCCAAAGTCTACTTGTTTTCCAAGAAAATATTTTCTAGAAAAACATTTTCCATGTAAAACATTTTCCTTCATACCAAACACACCCTAAGCTACTCGTCGTTTGGAATACATAGATAGAGGTGAATCGCCACTTTGCCTTAATTTGAAGAACAACGTACACAACATAAAAACAATTTATAGTAGAATTTGTCATCAATTATGTGAACATGTAAGAGTCTTGGGTCATTGGTTTATTTGAGTCTCATTGGAGATCAAGGGGGCTAAAGCTAATTGTTTACCAAACATGTACTTTAAATTGACCTCAATTGGCATCTACGATTTTTTAATTTTGGGTGTCCATAAGTAGACACTTAAACAGTTAAACTTATATAAAGTTGAATAAATGACATAAGTTTAATAAATAGACACCAGGAATTTAAAAAGTGGAATAAGTAGGCACACGCGTCCTATATGCATTACCAAAGTTGAAAGACATAGATGTAAAGCAAAGTTAAAGAGCATACTTATATATTATGTCTTTTAACCATTAAGTCTCATTATAAAAAAGTTTACCCGAAACTGGTTCGAACCTTTGGTCTCAACATAAGCAAAAACTTCTATACAACAGGAAAGTAAGCCCTACGGCTAATATGCATGCTTTTATATAATAGTATACAATCCTCGTATTTGTGCTTCTATCTTAGAGAAAAGGCATAGATTTCCTTCTGAACTTATCTCGAAAATTCAATTATACGCTTAAACTATTATGACAATCTATTACATACTTTTAGTATTTAAAAGTGAATTTATTTACCACTTAAAACCTACGTTATGGGTAGATCAATGGTGAAAGATTTGGGCCAGAAAACTTTTAGGCGGTGCCTTGGAAATCTTAGGCTAGGCCAGTCTAAAACAAAATTTGAGTGAGAAGAGGTCTAGGGCAATCCAAGAATGGATCAGGTGTTATTTCTAAGCTTGAATAATATTTTCTAGTAGCTAAGACATTAAGAAATTCACAGGGCTTTCCAAAAGTAAATTTGGGTATGTAGAACTCCCGATATAGTACTTGGCATGGAGGGATTAGTATAGAATGTCACAGTTAAAAGGTGTGTTGCGAAATGAGAACTTTTGGGGAGAATTTTGAGTTTCTGTCCCATTCAAGCCGCTATAGTGGTGCCTTGGTTTTTTCATTCTTTTAATCCCTATACTAGGTTTTTTCCCCCATTCTTTTAATCTATATACTACGTCGTTTTGGACTATTCTAAGTGGATTATGTGATTCCTAGTGACCCTAACCCCTCATTCACTACTAACTCTCCCAAAATAAATTTCTTCTCTTCTGAGTCTTGTTTCAAAGCAAGAATTAGAGTTCCAAGCTTTAAGTGATCCATTCCAAAAGTCAAGTCAAGGTATTCACTTTATGAGGTATGTGAGATTTCATCAATGGGTATTCTTTCACTCATTGAGTTCCAAATAAACATTAGATTTTCAAGTTTCATACATTCTTCAAACTAGAATTTCTATATATAATCTTCATGGGTTTTTAATGTACATCATTTTTCTTCATGACTAACCCTTAATTGTATATTTTACTTACGAATTCCATGTTTTTAATGTTAATTCCATCAACCCTAATTATTTGTAACATCTCGCTAATTGAAGGAACTAGAAAGAGCTAGAATTAGAAAGAGTCATTTTTGGAAAGAATGAAAATTTTGGAAAATTGGTTAAGTTATGTTAAGTTTGAGTTTTTGGTCAACTTCAAATGGCCATAAATCCTAGCTCAGGATGAGTTACGTGTGCTTTCAGATACCTTAGGAAATATTTTGGAATTATCTTTCCAACGCCGCTGAGTTTGCTCAATTTCGATATGAGTGAAATATGCTCATTTGAAGTTGGGTTGTTTGGATAAGGAAAGTTTAAATTGGATTTTAGAAGGGCATTATGGTCTTTTCCATACCCTATTATTTTAATTTCATTTTTGGTAATTAAGTTGGGGTCTAAAGTGATTTGGTTCAGTTTACGCTATTGAAAAAGAGTTGGGGTTTTGAGAGAAGAAAAAGAGGAGAAGAAGCAAGGATTTGTCGATTTCTTGGAGAATTTCGTGTGGATTTCGCCAAGGGTTAATCCCTATGAGGTATGTGAGACCACATAGCGTTGGGTTAGTTCACCCACGCGCCAACCATGATTCAATTCAGCGAAGTTGTGTAGTTTTGAAAGCAAATATTATGAGTTCTTGATGAAATTCATTAGGAATCTTGTGGGTTCTTGTTGTTGAAGTTTCTTGAGTTTGATTCATGATTTTAGGTGTGTTTTCGAGTAGAATCTTACGTATACTGATGATTTAGTTGATTCTAAGTGTTTCGGGAAAGAACCAAGTGAAATTAGAGGGTTTAGAGTTGAAAAACGAAGGAGAAAAATAAGAGTTTTCTGGGCAGGGGGCTGGGGCGCCGCGCCAGCCAGAGCGCCCCACTTCAGTGTCTGAAGTTTGGGCTATGGGGCGACGCGCCAGCCAGAGCGCCACAACTTCAGTTCTGAAGTTTGGGCTCTGGCACCCCGTGCCTCTCAGAGCGCCAGGGCCGCCAGTTCTTCCACATTTTCCCACTTTTTTTCGTACTAGTTCCTTAGCAACGTACCTATGTTTTATAGTCGATTTCTATACTCTAAGGTACACGTCTAAACATCATGAAATCATCCGTAAACATGAGATCATGAACCTTGAATCCATAATTCAATTCAAGGAAAGTTAAGAGTCAAGTCAAGAGAAGTTCATAGAGTTTTCCAAAAGTTTTTTACAAACGTTTTAACTTTGTTTTAAGGCTTAAGCTTTGAGTTGAGTAAAGAGTAAGAGTAAAATTCATTTATTCAAAGATTATACGGGAACTAAGTATTTTCAAGAGTTAAAATATTTTCACATTTGAGCAAGAAAGGAAACACTGATTTCCAAGAGAGCCTTTAGGCTAGTTTTTGAGTATTATCTCAAACCAAAGAAAGAGTTTTATTTGTAAAACATATGAGCTGAGTATATTTTGGGGGTAGTATTGAGCACCGATATGGGGACACGAGTTCATAATAACTCAATTTTCCATAAACCATGTAGCCATCATGGGTAGAAAGGATTATACTTGTTAGATGATTCCTTAGTCCTTTTTAGCATAGACTAGTAGATCCACTTAGTTGAGGCTTTCTATATGACGGCAAAGTATAGAACAGTTCTGGCAGCGTGGGCGAGATGTTATATCATAACTTAGGCTCATATTGATGGTTGTCGATTAGAGAAACTCCCACAATATTATATTACTTTATATGTAACTGAGTTGCTATTGCATTTCTTTAATACTTTGAGTTGTCACCTACTGTTTTAAATGCTTTGTATAAACTGCACTATTAATGTTGTTTTTACCCTGCATTTGTGTTGAGTTATTTATGAGTTGAGTAAAGCCAAGGTAAGCGTTCTTTTCAGATACCTTTCAAACTTATATCATATTTAGTATTCCCTTCGCATACTCGTACATTCAATGTACTGATGCCATTTGGCCTGCATCTTTTAATGATGCAAACACATGTAACCATGATCAACATCCAGCGCCTCGTTGATCCAGTTGAGCACTCAGAGTCAGTTGGTGAGCCTCCTTGCTTTTCAGAGGACTCCTTTTACATTGCTTTATTAGTTCAGTTGTTAGGATGATCGGGGGTCTTGTCCCGACATCTCTCTTTGTTTTAGAGGCTTCATGGACGAGTAGTCATAGTTCTTTAGTCTTGTATTTCAAATGTTTTGCTATAAGACTTGAGTTGCTATCTATGGCTAGTTTGAATATTTTATCCTTAAACGTTCTGAGTTTAAATTGATACAGTTGTTTTATAAATGTATTTGATCCTTGTAATAATGCTTAAAGTCTTCCGCTGAGAGTCTAGACATGCCAAGGGTTCTCTTGGGGCCAGAAATATTTCTTGAGTGCCAGTCCTGCCTAGAGTGTACGCTCGGGGCGTGACAAACTTGGTATTAGAGCACAAAGTTCAAGAGTCCTATGGAGTCTATGAAACCTTGTCTGTAGAGTCCTAGTTATCGGTGTGAAGCGCGCCACATCTATAATTATGAGGCTGTGACATTTAGGAACTATCTCACTTCTTTCATACTTATTTTGTCCGTTAGAGTTTTATCTCTAAAAGGTTTGTTTGCAATTCATTCTTGCTCGTGTCTTTCAGATCGTGCCTCCACGAGAAGATGTCAGAGGTCGTCCTGCTAGGCGTAATGTTTAGGAGCAAGGGGTACCAAATTCAGCTGAAGTGCAACCTTAAGGAGAAGTCACCAATGCTAAATTTTGGGAAGCAATCTGAATGCTAAGTCAAGCGGTGACAAACCAAGTTGGGCAACAAAGAGGGGCTTGACAGGAAGAGGCTAATACTTTGAGGATCCAAGAGTTCTTGAGGATGATTCCTCCAAGTTTCACTGGTTTAAGCATTACTGAGGATCCGAATTTTTTTTTTGAGGAACTGCAAAAGGTATTTGAGGTAATACACATTGCCAATGTTGAGCGAGTGGAACTAGTTGCATATCAATTGAAGAATGTTGCTAGGACTTAGTTTGACCAGTGGAAGAAGGGTAGAGCTGAGGGTGCACCAATTTTGACTTGGGCTATGTTTGAGGAGGCTTTCTTGGGGCGTTTATTTCCCCGAGAATTGAGAGAGGCTAAGGTATGAGAATTCCTTACCCTTAAGCAGGATTCACTAAGTGTTCATGAGTATGGTTTGAAGTTTACCCAACTTTCCTGATATGCTCTGGAGATGGTTGCGGATATGAGAAGTAGGATGAGTTTGTTTGTTGTTGGGCTGTCTCGTTTGTCGAGTAAGAAAGGTAAGGCTACGATGCTAATAGGTGACATGGATATACCAAGCTTGATGGTTTATGTGCAGCAGGTTAAGGAAGATAAGCTGAGGATATGGAGGAGTTTAGAAACAAGAAAGCTAAGACAGTGAATGCGTCCGGGCAACAAAAGAGTAATGTGAACCGTTTTTCTTTTCAGCAAAAGCAAAAGGGACCTGCTCCATCATCTGCTAGTGCACCTGCACCCAGAAACAAAGGTGAGTATAATGGCCAGAATTCGCAGAACTTCAGAGCTAGGCCTGCGCAATCTCAGGGTAGTGTGGCATAAGGAGGTAACTAGGCTCCTGCATGTGCTAAGTGTGGTAGGAACCACCCAGGTATGTGTCGTGATGGTTCCACAGGTTGTTTCAAGTGTGGACAAGAGGGTCACTTCATGAAAGAGTGCCCCAAGAACCGGCAAGGTAATGGGAATCAGGGCAATAGAGCCCAATATTCATCAATTGCTCCACCAGACAGGGCTGCACCTAGAGGAGCTACTTCCGACTGGCGGAGGAGAAAATCACCTTTATGCGATCATGAGTCGTCAAGAGCAAGAAAATTCTCCAAATGTTGTCACTGGTATGATCAAAGTCTTTACTCTTAATGTTTATGCTTTGCTTGACCCAAGAGCGAGTTTATCTTTTGTGACTCCTTATGTTGCAATGAAATTTAATATTATTCCTAAGAAACTTTGTGAACCCTTTTGTCTTTCTACACCTGTTGGGGAGTCTATTCTAGCTGAGGGAGTCTATCGTGATTGTGTCATTTCCATCAATCACAAGAACACCATGGTTGATTTAGTTGAGTTAGACATGGTGGATTTTGATGCCATTCTAGGTATGGATTGGATTCATGCCTGTTATGCCTCCATTGATTGTAGAACTCGAGTTGTTAAGTTTCAAATTCCTAATGAGCCAGTTATAGAGTGGAGTAGCAGCTCAGCAGTGCCTAAGGGTCGTTTCATTTCGTACCTTAAGGAGAGAAAGTTGGTTTCCAAGGGGTGTGTCTATCACTTAGTCTAAGTTAATGACTCTAGTATTGAGATACCTCCTATTGAGTCAGTTCTAGTTGTGAGTGAGTTTCCAGAATTCTTTCCAGATGATCTACCCGTAGTCCCTCTTGAGAGAGAAATAGACTTTGGTATAAATATTTTTCTCGATACTCGTCCTATATTTATTCCGCCATATAGAATGGCTCCAGCGGAGTTGAAAGAGCTTAAAGAACAGTTGAAATATCTCCTTGATAAGGGTTTTATTTGACCAAGTGTCTCACCTTGGGGAGCTCTGGTCTTGTTTGTGAGGAAGAAAAATGGTTCCCTTAGGATGTGTATAGATTACCGCCAGTTGAACAAGGTTACTATCAAGAACAAGTATCCTCTTCTGAGAATTGATGATCTTTTCGATCATCTTCAGGGTGCTACTTATTTCTCTAAGATAGACCTCAGATCAGGATACTATCAGTTAAGAGTAAGAGATTGTGATATTCCAAAGACAACATTCAGGACCCGTTATGGTCATTATGAGTTCATAGTTATGTCCTTTGGTTTGACAATTGCGCCTGCAAAATTCATGGACCTTATGAATAGAGTATTCAAGACTTATTTAGATATGTTTGTTATCGTATTCATTGATGACATACAAATCTATTCAAGAAATGAGGAAGATCATGCTAGCCATCTCAGAACAGTTCTCCAAACTCTAAGGGATAGAGAGTTGTATGCCAAGTTCTCTAAGTGTGAGTTTTGGCTTGAGTCTGTGGCATTCTTAGGTCACATTGTTTCCGGTGATGGAATTAAAGTTGATACCCAGAAGATAGAGGCAGTGTAGGATTGACCTAGACCCACATCTTCAACTGATATTAGAAGTTTCTTAGGATTGGTAGGATATTATAGAAGGTTCGTAGAGGGATTCTCATCTATTTCGTCCCCTTTGACCAAGTTGACTAAAATAATAGTGAAGTTTCAATGGTCTGAAGCTTGTGAGAAAAACTTTCAGGAATTGAAAAAGAGGTTGACACTGCCCCAGTATTGACCTTACCAGAAGGTACTCAAGGTTTTGTCGTATATTGTGATGCATCTAGAGTTGGTTTGGGTTGTGTGTTAATACAGAATGGCAAAGTTATAGTTTATGCCTCCAGACAGTTGAAAGTTAATGAGAAGAACTACCCAACCCATGACTTAGAATTGGCTGCCGTAGTATTTGCTTTGAAAAATATGGCGTCATTATCTTACGGTGTTCATGTGGATGTGTTCACCGATCACAAGAGTCTTCAGTATGTGTTTAGTCAGAAAGAGCTTAATCTTAGACAAATAAGGTGGTTAGAATTACTCAAGGACAAAGAAGGTGGTTAGAATTACTCAAGGATTATGACATGAATATTATTTATCACCCAATAAAGGCTAATGTTATTGTTGATGCCTTGAGCAGGTTGTCTATGGGTAGTACCACCCATTTTGGGGAAGATAAGAAAGAGTTAGCAAAAGATGTGCACAGACTTGCACGCTTGGGAGTTCGACTAATGGATTCCACGGAGGGAGGAGTAGTGGTGATGAATGAGGCTGAATCATCACTAGTGTTAGAAGTAAAAGAGAAGCAAGACCAAGACTCTATTTTGCTTGAATTGAAGGCAAATGTTCATAAGCAAAATGTATTGTCTTTTGAACAAGGGGGAGATGGTGTATTGAGGTATCAAGGTAGGTTGTGTGTACCAAGGGTGGGTGAACTCCAAGAAACGATCATAGAGGAAGCTCATAGCTCCAAATATTCCATTCATCCGGGTTCTACAAAAATGTGTCGATATTTGAGAGAGGTTTATTGGTGGAGTAGTATGAACAAGGGCATTGCATGATTTTTTGCTAAGTGTCTGAATTGCCAACAAGTTAAAGTAGAACACCAATGGCTGGGTGGTATGGATCAGAATATAGAACTTCCAAAATGGAAGTGGGAGGTGATCAATATGGATTTCATCACAAGTTTACCAAAGTCTCACAGACAACATGATTCTATTTGGGTGATCGTTGATAGAATGACAAAATCAACCCACTTTTTGCCGGTAAAGACTACCCATACAACAGAAGACTATGCCAAGTTGTATTTTCAAGAGGTAGTTAGACTTCATGGGGTGCCAGTTTCGATTATTTCAGACAGAGGTGCACAATTTACTTATAGTTCTGGAAATCTTTTCAGAAAGGCTTGGGTTCAAAGGTGAACTTAAGTACTGCATTTCATCCTCAGACAGATGGTCAAGAAGAGCTCACCATTCATACCTTAGAAGATATGTTGAGGTCTTGTGTGATTGATTTCAAAAGTAGTTGGGATAATCACCTACCTCTCATTGAGTTCGCTTACAACAATAGTTACCACTCTAGCATTCAGATGTATCTTTATGAAACTCTTTATGGGAGAAGATGCAGATCTCCTATTTGATGGTTTGAAGTTGGTGAAACTAGGTTGATAGGACCAGACTTAGTTCATCAAGCTATGGAGAAAGTGAAAGTCATTCAAAAGAGGTTGAAAACAGCGCAGAGTCGTCAGAAATCCTACACTGATGTTAGGAAAAGGGAGTTAGAGTTTGAAGTAGATGATTGGGTATACTTGAAAGTTTCACCCATGAAAGGTGTTATGAGATTCGGTAAGAAGGGGAAGCTAAGTCCTCGGTATATTGGCCCTTATAGAATATCCAAAAGGGTTGGTAATGTAGCTTATGAGCTAGAGCTACCCCAAGAGTTAGCAGTGGTTCATCCGGTATTTCATGTTTCCATGTTGAAGAAGTGCATGGGAGATCCTTCACTTATCATACCAACTGAAGATATTGGTATCAAGGATATATTGTCTTATGAGGAGATACCTGTTCAGATTCTAGACCGGAAGGTTCGCAAGTTAAGGACCAAGGTCTAACACCCGGAAAACTAGTAGGTGAAACTAGAGCCGTACGTGAGAGTTTTAGAGTTTGATGTGTGAGTTAATGTTGTAAAATGGCTTCCCGAACTTAGGATGAGGGGTTTAGGGGTTAAACATCAAGTTACGACCTTAAAGCCTAAACCCCAAGACTGCCTAAAGATGCCCAAAAGTGTGAGCCACGGATGGGACCTGCGGGGCGTAGGTCCATCCACGCTACATGGTTCTATATCGTGGGTCAAGAACTCAAAGTTGAGCTGCACGTCATGACCTACGGACCTGCAAGACTGCCAATAAGCTCACCTACGAACCGTAGGTCCCAAGTGTAGGTCATGCCTGCAATTCTGCCCGAGTCTCGACCAAGGGTGGGGCAAATTAGGTAATTTCTTTTGAGGTTAGTTTAGTGTAGGGTCATTTTATATTGATTTAGTAGACCTATATAAGGGTTATTAAGCCATTAACTAACCCTTTACACTTTATAAAATTACAAGACTCAAATCATAACCAACTCTCTCCCAAATATTTCTCTCACTAAAACCTCCATTGTAGAAGAAGAAGAAGTCAAAGTCTAGGGCTCAAGGACTCATATTTCCTACTCAAATTCGTGAGGAATCTTCATACGGTATGGTAGCTTTTCATCTATGGGTAACTTTCACCCATAGAGTCCCTCCAAAACTAGATTTCAAAACTCACAATTTCCCCTAAAAGCTAGGGTTTCACTCCAAGTCATGTATTCCCTTTCAAAAATGATTTCAATGATTTAATTGTCTTATATTATGATCAAATTGCTGAATTTATACTGTTTTAAGATAAATTCTTCAATAATCCATGAATTCCCTAATTTCCCCAAATTGGATCTTAAAGTGTGAGTATTACTATATGTGGATCCAATTGAATGGATAATGGTTGTTTATGGTGTAATTAAATGATTTTAGTATGATTATACATGTATTCTTGATTAACCTAAGATTATATGGTGAAATTGATATAGCCTAGTGTTATGTCATGAAAGAGGCAAATTGAGGGTTTAGATGTGACCTTCTAAGATTGATGAACTTCTTTATGAATTACCTTAGATTATATGACCTATATATGAATTGCTTATAAGTAAATCTTGTAGACATGAATGAATTAGGTTAGGGCTTATATGATGGATAATGGTTGAGTAGTAATGAGATTGAGTTTACATGATGTTATATGACTATAATTGGTTAAAAATGAAGCATGTGGTTAGTGATCTTAGGCATATTTATATGCCTAAGTAGTCGAAATTGGCCCACGAAGTAATGATGTTTGATGACGATCTTGAGTTATTAGCTTGATTTTTAGTTTAACTTGTAATGATTGCATACTTACACACGTGATTAGTTGTTTCAGGAAATCTTGACGAAATAAGGATTGGAAAGATGGAAGAAGGAGCAAGGTGATGCAAGAAAATGTCTAAGGCAAAAACCACCAGTGGTTGGCGTACTGGTTGGCACGGCGCGCCACTGGTGGTACTTCAGAGAGTCTTTTGAGGCTCTCTGCTTGGCGCGACGCGCCAGGAGCTATATGACTGAAGGAACTTTGAGGCGTGATAAGGGGCGCGACACGCCACCTGTTTTTCGAGTTTTCCAGATTTTAAAGAGTAATTAGGAGTCCTTATTTGTGTAGGATTGGTTTCCAACTTCCCCTACTATTATAAATAGATTCTTAGGCCTCCGTAGGGAGGGTTCAACTTTTGATTTAGTGTGCAAGGGCAAGAATTCAAGTTTGTAATAGGTTTTAATCCTTTAAACTCTTCTATTTTCAGGAAATTGCATGAACTATTGTATTTTCTTGTTTCTAATAGCGTGAGTAGCTAACGCCCTAGTTCTGGGGCTGTAGCTATGAATTATATGTTGAATGTTTGAGGTTTTATGAATTAATTTTCGTTGTCAATCCAAATTACTTCTATATTCTTGTTTTACTATTTTATGCTTGCGCACCATAGAATAAATCTAGTGTCTAATCTTAAAATCGAACGAGGAGAGGTTAGATAGACCAGAGAATATAGAGAGCTTGGTCCACCCATTATATTGAGGTGATTAGTGTTCAGGAGTGACGCTCAGACGAACGCCTTGCTTGGTTACGAAATAGGATGAAATATGCATGCTCGCCAGTTAGTTTATTTATCCCCGCTCAACGATGTAGTTAGATAGCTAACTGGAGTAGGCGGCGAGAGGCGAACCACCCAGACCATACTATCAACCCTATAAACCAGTAATTTGACAATTGAAGTGAATACTAAGCCGATGATATGATGCATGATATTCAATATATGTTGCATGATATTCAATATATGCTGCAGCCCTGGAATTGTTTTTACATTTGCTTGAACCAAATTATATCAAAGTCGTTCACAATTAGTTACTTTCATTTAGTGCATAATTATTAGTAGATACTTAACTAAATCAACAACTCTTAAAAGGGTTACTTGGTTAATTTTAGTTGTAGAATTGAGTGAATAAAAGTTGATCATAAGTCCCTTGGGAACGATAACTCGTTTCTTAAATAATCTTTACTACTTGTGCGACCGCGTATACTTGCGTGTATACTGGGAAGCAACAATTAGTTTACCTTGAGAATTAGGTTTACATGATGACTATGTGAAGTATTTCTTGAGTGTAAGGCTTGTAGTATGAAAAATGATTCCTAGGGCTTTAAGGGTAAAAGCTAGTAGGAATGAGCTATGATTGTTTAGGCTTTAAAAAGGAAGCTATTATGTGGGTTGAACTGTATATGACATTATTGTAGAAGGACTTTACCCACATGACCTACAATATGAGTACATGAGCTTATGCATGCAATGAATGAACTACTTGAATTATGATTATATTTATGTCTAATATAATGAATGCTAGAGATGTTGATTTGATTTGATCTATGATCCTTGAATGCAAGATGTGGAATTATGCATGATTGTGATATTATGTACATGCTTTATGAACACTTTGAGAAGTGAAGTGTCTATGATGATAATAATGTTGTTGTGTCATTGAAAGGACAATCACACACACACTCAATGCATGAACATGACCATGATGTAACCTAAGGTGTTGTTGAAAGACTATTTCTCATATCCACCCTTACACATGACTATGTATGAAATGTCTATGACTATGATAATTTTATTGTGTTGATTGAAAGGCAATTCTCATGAACACACTATGAACTTGATGTGAAAGGTTTACTCACATATTAAAGATTCTAAGGTTGAAAGGTCATTCTCACTGTTGACATCCAATTTTGGACCTCCACAATATAAATTAATCATCGAGCTTCTTAAATTCCAAACGATTTGAATGAATTGACTTTATAAAATTCAAATACTTTCCAAGTTATTTTTAAATAATTTTTATCATTTTAAATAATATGAATATGCAAAAGTTGTCTAAAAAAGATTTTAGTTTTACTTAAATATTTGGTTAGTTAGTTTAGAGTTACTTTTTTGAGTTATTTAGTTTATGATTAAGTTAATTATTTTATTTTATTAAGATTAAAATGTTCATTAATTAATTTATATTAATTCGTCTTATTTATCTTTTAATCAAACTCATCAATTAATTCAAATCGACTATGTCTTTAACTCCAAGTGGCTATAATTATAATACATGTGGCCATTTCCTAGCAAAATATATATAACCCATTCTTAAACACCTTTTTTTTCCAGCTCATTTATTCAAACCCATTTACTATCTAGCAGCCCCCCAATTGAACCAACAGTAATTCCTAAATTCCATTCTTTTTCCATGCCCAGCCCAGCGTTTCCCCTTAACCCAACCCACTTTTCTATCCACAAAAGAAACCCAACTTTTTAGCAGCGTTAACAGCGTAAAAAACGGCGATATCGAATACACAACAAAACCAACGATGTGTACAGAAGCCAGCGATATCAATGATCGATACAAGAACAACTCCAAACGAGAGAAGAACGGCGCAATTCCAGCTATTTCACTCATGGAATCAACACGGTGAATAAACGTCGAGTTCACGCCTTGGACGCGTACTGGCAGTACACTGCAATTTTTGTTGGCGTTTTCTTCCTTTTCCTCGACAACTAGCTTTACTCATACAGTGTTTTCGGCGATGGCAGTTGCGTGTTCATCCTTTTGGCTGTGAGATTGAGCCACGCAAGAGTGCAAGGACATTGGATCGATCCTAGACCTCCACTTTGCCTCCAATCCATTCGAATTGGTGGAATCGAGCTTGAAAATTTTAAAATTTCAAATTGAAAATTCATTCAAAATCACTCCCGTTTCCCCCCATTTCAGCTTTAGCTTCGTCTATAAAAATCCCCTCTTGGCCTTCAGTTTGGGGTTGGAAATTAGTTTGGAAAAAAGTGAAAGAAAGTTGGAAAAACAAAAGGGGGTTGGGAATTTCTACTGATATACAGGCATAGAGAGAAATAGTTATTTAGAGAGATTATAAATATATAAGATATATAATCAGCAAGGAGGACCATTTTCTCGATCCTTCTAGTTTCTACTCGCTTTGCTTGGTTATCAAATTTTTTCGAAGTAACTCTAGTGGTGGTGGAAGTTCGGCACCTTCAGCCCGTTTGGTCTCTGTTTCGCTGCCCCGAAGGAGGTGAGAATCTCTCCTTTATTTGCTTATAGCTTTCTCTCTTCTCGACCTTTGTATATCTATTTTGACCTCTCAAGTAGTTGTTTTCGTTAAGATGTCTTTGTGTCATTTCTGAAGTGATATAATGCTTACTTGAATATGCTTTCTCTGTTTGTAGTCTTCTTAAATCCTTGGTTCTTGTTCTCCTTTTAAGCTCGGCTTATTTATTCGTTAATCACTCTAGCTTTGTTCTATCTCTATCGGTTGGGATAATTTTCTTGTCTTGGTTATATGTGCTGAAAGTGTCAATGAAATTATTTTGTTGCTTCTTTGTGTATTTTCAGGCATAGATTAGAAGTTCATGCTAACATAAATAGGCATAGATTTATTTCATCTTTTATGATCGTTTTATATTTGAGATGATTTCGTTATGAGACCCATATATTGCTTCTTCTATAGTTCTTATTCTATCAATGGTATTATGTTTTGTTTGTTGGAATGATGTCTTGAAAGAATGCTAAAACGTGTTCATTCCTCTCCTCCCCTTTAATGAAGTTACAAATGTCCAAGTTCCCTCTTATTCCTGATTGAGAATCATGTGAATTCCTATCTTACCTTATTAATATTATTCTGATTATTTATCCATATTAAAGCATTTAGGTTCATTTTAGCGTTCCATAGGTTGTCTACTACTTTGTTTGATTATATGAGAGCATGGGTGTATCTTTTCTTTTACTTGGAATTTACTGTTGGTTTCAAAGCAAAGAATAGCAGTTTACTTATGTTACTTTGCCTGTCTTTATGTCAAATTAATGTTTACTTACCATGACCCTTTTTCTTGAGAATCAGCTTTTCCTTGCCTTCAGTTTGTTCCCATTTGAGTTTGATGATATTGTTTCTAATTGAGAGGAACACATTAGCCTATTTGCTTTTCGATCAGTTTCAGTTGGCAAAATATATAGTTATCTTCTGATGTCCTTTGATTTACTGTTGAGTTTGGATGTGTTTGTTTAAGGTGGAATAATAATTAATTCATCACAGTTTAGTTATCCTATCTAATAACATTAGATAATATCTTAAAGTTCATTAATGGGGCTTTGTGTGTATTAGTTGGAATTTGTTGTTATTAATTATTCATGTTGCTTTAAAAAAAACTTTTCCTTCATATTGATTTAGAGTTGATATAATAGGTTTGCTTTTTCCATGCTCAAGTCTAAGGGCAATTGTATACAATTTCAGTTCACTTGGTTTCAAACCATTGAATCGTTACTCACATTTTTTTCTTTGTTATGTTTGCATGAAAAAAAAATCCCCGGTTCCTGATGAACTCTTTCGCCTTTCCTTGCATCTTCCAATTAGGCCATGGAGGAACTATCCTACCTTTATTGAGTCGGCCAACTATGAAAAAATAAAGAACAGGTTCTTGGAGTTGACGTACAGATTTCGGAGCGAAAAGAAGAGGTTGTATACGTTCCGTATACAGTTTTATACATAAGATATACAGTTATATACATTCAGTGTATACGCTGTATATTGGAGCAGAAATGGGTCTGAGAAGCCCCCCAAATTTCCAGCTCTTGTGTTTTGTTGTAAATGGGTCAAAACTCATTTATTTTTAATATCATATGCTAGTTTTAGGATAGGTGAAATTGGGCCCAAAGCCCAAAAGAAACTCAGTTTTTATGATAGTCTAGGACAGGTGCAAAGAGGCTAAAAGGCCTAAAAGGCCTAAAATAGAAATTAGGCCCAAGTACTGGCCCAGATGAACAGAAAACCAGACTTGGGCCCAAAACTAACTCTTTATTTTATCTGTTTCGTTTTTGTTTACTTGTTTATTTGCTAGTCAATTTTAAGGTTTTCCTAATTCGATTTCCCAAAAGATAGTTATTTTGAGATTTTCTAAAGACAAAATAATTTTACTTATTTTATTACTTGAATAAATATTTTACTTAAGTAATCCCTTATATTATTTCCCTCCCCCCAAAAAAATGATTTGTAGTCTTAAAGTTTGTCTATCTCCTAAACTTGTTTAAGCATGCCTTGTTCAAACAATTAGCCAAATATTTTAATTATCGGATAAGCGCGAGTTAGCAGATGTTCTAGGTGCTTTAAAATCCTTCCTAGAACATTAATATGAACCTCGAACCCCCTTTAAATATTTTCATTAGATTTTATGTTTTAATCTTTTGAAAAAAAATATAGTTTTCTTAATTTTACTTTAAAAATTAAGTGGCAACTCTTAAAACCCGTCATTTCTTTAGTTTTAATATAAAATACTCACATGTTGAATCTATGAGCTATGTCATGATATCATGTTGGATTGATTGTTTGTGCATTCTTCCAAAAACATGAACTTAAGTCAAAACTTAACATGAACTTAAAGGGAATTATGCCTAGCACCGAGTGGATATGAATATGAGATGGAAGCTTTTACACCAGTTAGTTCGGCTTCCCAAATGAAAGCTTTTACGTCAGTTAGTTCGGCTTTCTAAATGGGTTCCTTTTACTCCAGTCAGTCCGGGTTCCCAAAACAATTATCTCGTGAGATGGAAACCTTTTACCTCAGTTAGTCCGGGTTTCTAGAAGCAATCTTCTTATCCCATAAATATGTGCCCACATAGGTCTTTAGCTAGTGGATCCACCTAAGCTAACAACCTAGTTCTACCTTAGGCAAGTAGGACACCTCTTTTTGGTGTGGGACAGTACACCGGATTCCATGTAGCTCACATAGTCTACGTCGGTTAAGGCTATTTCCCTCCATGAACAAGAATATGAACAAGAACATGAGTTATGTACTATGGTTCCTCAAGAGGTTCTACTTAGTGTGAGTGGAGGTATGTGACTTCATTCATATATTGCACAAGTAGGCTTTGAGAGTGGTCATGGTATGTTTCTCTTATGATATAATGATTTATGAGTTAATTGTCACCCCCAAACTCAAGGGGCGCAACTGGCTCCTAATACCAGAACTCAGGCCCGAGCCGACCCTGCTGAATCATTTGCTACTAGCGCATGGCAGCCAAACGCAATCAAGAAAATAAACAAATTTATCTCAGTTTAAAATTAAGCCCTCGGCCAACAAGGCCCCTATCAACAGATCTATAAAAGAAATAACTACTCCCAAGAGATCATATAAATAAATAGCCAATTAGCACAAAAGTCCTGATTGGGCCATCGAGGCCACCATGATCTCTATAGCGAAACTGAAAGCAGGTATATATCAATACAATACATAAAACATCTAACAAGCAGCAGCAAACCAACAAACTAGGCCAATATGGTCATAACGTAGTTGTACACCCCACACACTAGTCTGAAAGCCTCTAAGAGTAGTAAAGATTGGCGGGATAGGGCCACATCCTACCCATAAAGATATATACAACAAAAGGTAACAAACCTCCCAACTCTGGTAGCTTCAGAGGAAAGGGGATATCCAATCGGATAGAGGTCAATCCTGCTGCTGAGGAGGTCTACTAGGTCGTCTGTCGGGACCTGCATGCATGAATGCAACGCCCCCAAGGCAATGGGGCATCAGTACAAAATAATGTACAGAGTATGAAAGGCTATAGACTAAATGATCAAGTTTCATAATATACCAAAAGCAATCACGTAAGGAAACCAAAATTTTAAATAAGCATGCTAACCCACTACTAAATCTAAAAATACAAAAATGATCAAACATCAACCTAACCAAGCCCCCATAAGCTAGGCAGGTACAAACAACATACCACCTACCTAGGCTCCCATAAGCCCAGAAGGTGCCAAATCAATCTACATACCCATATCGGTAGCCCTTTGTCTTTGTAAGAAGTCACATAGCCTTTTTTGGTAACGATATAACCCTGTAGGCAGCACATAGCCCTCTTAGGCAACATCATAGCTCTGTGGGCTGCACATTGCCCTCTTTTGCATCAACACAACCCTGTAGGCAACACATAGCCCTCTGTGGCATCAAAATAACCCCGTAGGCAACACATAACACTCTTTGGCATCAATATAGCCCCGTGGGCAACACATGGCCCTCTTTGGCAATAACATAGTCCTATTAGACAAGATCATATCCCCTAGAGGCACTTTATAGCTCAACAACTAACCACAAAATCCTCAAGGGCGACAACAAACAATTAAATAGTCTAAAGGCGAGCAATTTATCTATAAACAATATGTATGAATAATCTCTAAGTCGTTCCTAACTTAGGGTCTTTCTTAAAAGATCGTGAGTCCCTAAAATGAGGATTTATAAACACCCAATCAGCCAACCACTCACAATTACATCTACAAGATCACCAACGTTAACTACCTCTAAGGAAACATGTCGAACGAAGGGAATAACCTTAACATACCTTTCCAATGAACGCTCGAAAGACCGTAGTTCTTTCACGAAAGTTGTTCCTTATGTCTTAAGCTTCGCAAAAACTATATATACACAACTGGTACGCACTTATAAACAGTTCATAATTAATCTTAAATCAACAGATTTTCCATATTGCCTCAACTTGTCAAAACATCCGTAGAAATTCATAAAAACAATCATAAAAGAGTCCCGAGATGATTACCTTAGTTAACGAAGTTTAAACCTTGAAGAAACACCAATAACTACAAATTTATATCTTCAAAAACCAACTTCAAATGCAGCTAATAGAAGGGAAAAATGATTTCCACATGTAGGGATTATGTTTCTAGGCACGGGGGCAATGTTTAATGGTAGAAATCGTCAAAAACTAACCTTCATCATGCTAGAACTCCATATGAACCCTCTCTTAAAAATTTTCTCTGGTTTGGAACTGAAATAAAAAAATCTCATGGCTTAAAACGTTAAATAAGCTGACATACCATATTTTTTACCCGACCCGGATTCTGCCCCCGGCAGTCCCTAGTAAAACCCTCATAACTTTTTACTCTGATGTTAGTTTGATACGGGGTTTTGTGCGTTGCAAACTAGACTCGTAGTACTTCGATTTAATGGGTAAGAGGCCTTTAACTCTTTATATATTGGGAGAAAACATCCAATTCATTTAACCCAAATTTTAGAGAAATCTTTAAAAATGAACTTACAATAACTTTCACCAACTTTTATTTTACCACTTACTTAAATTCAAAATTTGAGATACAATCCCTGAACACTTAAAATAGGATATACCACATCATTTTTAATTTATTACCGACCCTCCTTATCTTTCCACGAAGATACCAGTTAATTTAGACGTTTGAAAAAGTCGGGGTGTTACATTAATGTATGATTTATATGAACTATGAACATGAACATGAACTATACTTATGACTCCTCAAGGAGCTCTACTTAGTGTGAGTAGCTCTACTTAGTGTGAGTGGGGGTATGGGACTTCATTCATGCATTGCACAAGTAGGCTTTGAAAGGGGTTATGGTGTGATTTTTTTATGCTATGAATATATATGAATTTATGCATGTATGATATGGATTGTTGCTAAGAGTGGCTTTCCTTGTTATAAGCTATGAACTTGAATGCTTCATTTTCTATGAGTATTAACTATGGATGAGATCAAAGCATGATAAGTATGAGCAAGGTGGCTTAAATGTGGTACTTAGTATATATGGGATTATGGGATCTTATCTATGCATTGCACAAGTATAACTTAGGGTTACTTATGTGATGGTTTTCTTAGGATGAGATGGTCTTGGTATTTAATCATGTATGTGAACTATGTCTTATGATGATTTATGTTTGTATTATGTCCAGTGGCGGATCCAGGATTTCTGTGGAGGGGGTTCGAAATATAAAGAAGTAAATATGTGAAAATTACAAGATAAAAAACTGAGCGAGATATAGGAGGAAACTAGTAATCTGAATCCAATAAGTTTAACTTGTCTTGTCATGCCGCGTTTATTTTTATTTTTACTTTTACCCTTTTTCATCGAGCTTTTTTTTAAAAAAAATTCTTGTGCTTTTTTTCTCTTTTATATTGCAGTGTTCTACTCTATTTTTT